>NJCR01003256.1:0-11828 GCA_002234235.1 Fusarium hostae
GTTGAGTTGTTTGGGTCTCTGCATAGGAGGTCTAGACTTGTCTCTAAGGATGAGACAATACGCTAATACTTGTCAGAGGATACAATAGTTGCTGTACCAGATTGACCTTGTCAGCACTGTTGTCTGCTCCAGAAGCCTCGATGCCCTCGCTCCATAGAATGAGTGTGTAGCCTACTAATTGGCGGTACAGGGATGACCGAAAGGAGTGTCCACAGTTCGCTGGTGTAAAAGGACTACACGAACCTATTCCGGACAGGAATACTACTTTACGACGCGTGGTGGCTGCAAAGGTTCCACAAACCGAGGACACAAGAGATCTGTGTATCTTTCCCGAGTCGGAGATTTGTTTGATGAATGACCTGACCGTGCAAAGTTCGCTCATGGTGATTCATGCCAATCCCAGAACTTGCCCGCAAAGCTCTACTGACTTCGTCTCAGCGTGGTGATGTGTTCATTCATCTGAATGCAGGTATTGACCCAACCCTTCACTTTGGTGTCAGTTCGGCGGCTAAGCGCCTCAAGACAATGGTATTCTAGATGTGTGCACCTATAAGGTCGACTGCGAGAATCCACTGATGTTAAGACGATTGGGATTACAACAACGAAGTAAGTCGCCTCTGGGTAGAACGTAAACGCGGCAGAACTAATTTTATCTTGGTTAGGCCTCTCCCCGATATCGACCTGTCTCCACAGGGGATCCCAGCAACCTTTTACTGTCAAAGAACTAGATCACTTGAATTCTCTCAAGTCTGCCATGCAAAATGAAATTGAAAGAGCAATGGGAATCAACGGCCCAACCTTCAGACGTGTCCCATGCCCCACAATTGTTGTCCCGGCTTTCCTTCTAACAGGAGAAGATGAAAACATAAAAGCCCTCGCCGAACACGTCCTAGGGAAGGTTCGGCTATTGGAACTCCGATCAGAGTAGGTTAAATTCACCAGACTATATCTGTTGGACAGTGCTCACAATGCCTTATCAGAGATACCAGAAGCCAGGCGCTATTCGAGGGAGCTGCACATCTTGTTGCTAACAAGGACGAGTGGTATCATAGAGACCCATATAGGCCTAGATAGATGGAAATGGTTGTTTGTTCTGGTGAATGTCTCACTTGCTCAACCTATATTTAATTAGCTTCTACAAATTTCCCAGACTATTTTGACGTCCTCAACCAGACATCTACATCCAAGTCGGTCCAATGACAATGCTCCTTGGTATTTGGAGGGTTTTATCAGACTAGTACTTGATCAATCCACACACCTCGCCCACTTGTGCCAGCATGTGCCGCTGCATCCGTCCCTCAAGCAAAATCTGTTGTTGTCATCCTAGGCTCAAATGTCGAGCCGTGGCTCACTCAAGCTATCAAAAGAATCGGTGAAGGGGAAGGTTTTCGTGTAACGATGTATGGGAACACCAGAGTTCTCTCAAACAGATTCTGCCATTGCCAAACGCCATTTGAAGTCTGGCATCAATTATGCTACCGCATGCAGAAGATTACCTATCCTACGAGATCCTCCAATAGAGGCCTGTGCCATTTTTGTCGACGGTTTAGATAGACGATGTGACTTACAATTGGGCCGGAGACACCATTGATGCTCTTTGTCATGCCAGCATGACTGGCGACTTGACAATCTTACTTTCGTGGCCAGGAAGTTCGCCGGTATCTCCGTCCTCGAAGAGATCAAGAATAGAAAAGTGAGCGCAAAAGAGAAAGTTGTTGATGGCTCGGTCGAAGCTCTCCTGACGCGTCTTTCCATCTTGCTCTGTGCACATTAACTTGTCTCTTCCGATTACTTCTTTCCAAATCTTTCCCCCCCCCCCCCACCCCAAATCTAAGTGTATGACCTTGCTCTTGAATCGCGTGCTAGCAACATGCCCTCATAGACCAGGTTTCAACCCAACTGTACCGTTTTGCCGCCAAGCCCAATCAATCTCTCGTCAATTCCACGTCCAGCAGCCTCAACTTTCCCATTCCGGAAATGACTTCGATGGTGCAATTCTACAAATCAGCGTTTGGCAATCCGCACACTGGGTCATATTGCGTTCACTACTGGGTCACACATGGCCGGGGAAACAAGCCTGCGGGTTGTCGAGGAAGGATTATGCCAACAAGGGGTCTCTTGGTCTCCAGACTTACTTTCGTTAGGCGTAAACGCAGAGGACCGTATGAGGTATGGCTGATACTCATTTCGGGACGCGATCTTGCAAGGGTTTGGATCCTTGGTTTATAGGAGGGATCGCAACTCGGGTCAATAAAGAAGCAAAAGTGCACTCTTTTCTCCGCTTCACAGTCGAGATACTGCAAGATATATCTCTATGTTTCTCTACCCGACTGCCTTTTCTGAAAACCTGGGCCCAATATTCTATGTGTTCATAAATAGATCCTGCAAAAGTGCTATCGATACGCCAACTTACTCAACGTGGCAAGAGATGGTCATTAGGATGTGCCTAGGATGTTTTGGCAGACATTGATCACTGTAAGGTTCTAGTCCGAGTTGGTGTCAGGTACCCCTGCTTGATCAGCAAGCCGAGCATAAAGTTGAGGCAGTCTACGGGGGCCAATGACAGGGGGAGGATACAGATAGTCAATTCGTCATAAAGCCAGCCGCTCAACCTGTATCATGGTGGTATCCATGCTTTCTCCTTAATTTCATTTTTCCCCTCGACGTACTCGATGCTTATTGCTTTCAGACTACGGTAAAGTATCAGAAATAAAGCCTGGCCGCCATATCCTATGTCTTCGTACAGCCTATTCATTTGATCGATTGCTTCATATGACCCCCCTTTCGCTTGTTGGCCATCCGACTGGCTCGGTATATTGACTTTCATCCTCACTTCAATTCTCCTAATATATGAACCGGGTTCTGTTTCTAGGGTGCAGTTGCCCATTGAGAGGTGCCGACTGCTCAAAAGATGGCCACGGCAGGTGACATCTCTGCCGTTCCCGTTGAGGGAGAGCAAAGGCCCTTCTCAGGTAAGGCGGGGTGCGATTCGTGGACCGGCTTCTACTACAGCAAGGATGACGACGGCAATAAGACGAAGGATAAATACCTCAAAGCCATGGAAATAAAGATGAAGTCCAGTAATCTCAAAGGACAGCATCGTCAACTGGAAGCATCTCGATCCCGACTAGCTGAGGAGCTTGCAGAAGTCGAGGCTGAGCTGGCCCGCATTGGTAAAGAGCGTGATAAAGCGGCTATTCAGCTAGAGCGCATAGAACAAGACGACACGGGACCCGTATCTGAAGAAATTCTTCTGATTGAAGAGCGACCAGCGTCGATCCACGTCAGGATTCAACCTCTGTTGGATGAAAAGGAAAGAGGAACTCGAACGCAACTACCTATTGGGACTTGCACTGCGGATCGTGGTACGTCGAACACCCTATTCCTTTTTATCTTGATGAAGGCTAATCCGGCCGAAGCAAATTCAATGGACATTGACTTGTCCCCCTTGTCAACTCCATCAGAATCACAGTCTGCATTCTCCGAAGGCAAGGCCGAGGCCCAGTGCGATCTGTGTCCATATAAACCCAATGGCGATCCTCGGTGGTTCCTGGGCAGCATGGCAAAACATATGAAACTGAAGCACTCGGACAAACCTCCAAAAGTCTTTCGTTGCGACTACCCTGGATGTGGAAAGAAGTATCGCAATAGGCAAGACAACCTGTACCAGCACCAAAGAAAGCATGGACATTTTACAAATGGAAAAGATGAAAATGGAGAGCTGCAGAGCCCTGAAAACGAGACGCTCGCGCTCAACCTCAGGACAGCACCCGGACCCATTCCTGCTACAACACCCTTGGTCTTCCGACAGGACGGTAACGGTGTTCGGTGGATTAATTTTGAGTATTCTAGAGACAGGGTAAAGATGGCATACGACATTCGGTGCGACATCGAGTCGGTTAACACCGATGAGCTATCTCCACAGTTTAAGGAAGAAAATTGCGTTTATCCCCAAGCGTACTGCCCCAAGGAACAGTATCGAGGCAAGCGTCTCAAGTACGAGACAGAATGTAACCGCATTGCCTGGGCTTTAGCTGAACTCAACGGTCGCCTTCGAGGCCAGCGAGGTCTTATCCAGCGAGCAGTTGACAGCTGGCGTAATAGCAACCAAGATCCCCGGTTACAAAGCCGACGAGTGCGACGCTTGCCAAAGAAGTAGCAGCAACAGGGCATTTCTGGCCTTCCACCTGGAGCCAGTCTTCAGCAATCGCAGTATGAGCTGAGATCCAGCGGGGTATTTGTGAAGGCTTAAGTTGGGCATTCCCTGATTGGGTGATGGTGGATTCGCGTCACTTGTTTCTGAGTCATGTTGGAAGTGCCGAATGTGATGATCGCGGTGTTGCATGAGGAGAGGGTCAGAATTGAAGCTGCGCGATTCATCGGGTGAACAATTGATAGCTCCGGCAGCCTCCTTGGGGCCTATGCGGAGATCCTGGCGTTCCTTGCAAAAGAGCTTGTCATCATAGGGTTTAAGGTCTTGTGTTTGATAGGAATTTTACCGTATATTTTATGTCTTTTACTGAAATTGACTTGCATTATAATTGCGCTGTATAATGTTGAAGCCTACCTGATGTTGAAGATATAAACACGACCTAAATGGGAATAGAGCCGTGCGAGTCGGAGACATTTTAGTTTGAAACCGACATTGGATAAATGTTCAATGGTATATATGCCTCTAGGTCTTATTGCTTGTCATGTTGGTATTCGTACACAAAAGCTTAGGCTGAAAGATAAAGGAAATACTCCGTATGCATACCATGTTGGACCGAGGCCAATGTACAGAGGGAGGAGAACAAGCCCCCATCTCTATTGTGATCAGGCGTCTCCAATAGCCGCCGAGATTATTAGACGCTGAGAATAACCCATCAATAGATTGTGAAGCCGCCCAAGGTTCTTGCACCAATAGACTTTGGGTGTGCCGTTTGACTGCAACATTCTTTTGTTCAGTTTCGCGGTCCATTCGCTAACCACTCTTTCATAGACTCATCGTCAGATTCCTTATTCTTACATCTGAAGCAAGAATTATCTACCTAGTATCGGCTAGCTAGGCATTGCAGACGGGTATCTGCTACTGCTAGCGTGCCGGATGGTTGTTTTTTTTAAAAATGCTTCGTTCCTCAGACCCGTGTTGCCAAGATAGGGTTGGCATCGTTCCGTTTGCTCCGACGACTGACAATCCCTGCTCTCGACGCTAACCCTTTGGCGCCCCCCAAGGTGTCTAATTGTCAGCCCTGCTAAATCCGTCGGTTTCGGCGGGTAGAAAGGACAATGCAGCGTGACCGACGTGGATCCTTGCATTAGCTGCCGGTGGGGAAGGCGCCATGATCAGCCTCCAAAGCATGCAGCGGCCGGTATGCGACGCCAAAATAAGCGAGCTTGGACCTGCTAGCCATAAGATCCACCTTTCTATGTCTAGCCGTTCACAATCAGTGAGCAGTGCTTTTGTCTCCAACAACCAACGTCCCTCGTTTCAGACCCATATGCGATTAGGCGATCATCTGAGCAGATAGGGGCTTTGCGTACAGCTTTTCGTTCAGACGCGATGCTGATCTATAAGGTGTGACGGGGTAATTTAACTCATGGAGCCAGCACAATGTGTCTTTTAGTATCCTGCAATTGCTAGCGGTTCCTGTAGTTCAACAACACCCCCTGGACTGTTTGTAACGTTAACTTATCATTCCTTCAGCTAAGCATTTAAACATCTACAGTATCAAATGCTTAGCACGAGCTGAAAGGTTCCTCGCAACCATCGAATGCGACGTGAAAGATCTGTAAGGCATGCGAACAGATAACTAAGTCTTTCCGTTTCTCACCTGACAGCTTTATCGAACAGTCTCAGACACAGTATTTTGCCTTGTCTGAATATAGGGGTCACTTGGCCTGATTGCTCCAAAAGCTCTCATCAATCGCGCAACAAGCTGCAGATAGATGCAGCAACTGCATCATTCATGCCTGACCAATACGGCCAACAACAAGAAGGATACTCTACCACTCGATTCATCTGTATCAGTCTCCTTCGACTCGAATGGAGGACCAAGGGTGCTCTCTGCCCTCGATCTCGAACCTCCTAAATTTGGCCGATGCCAGCTCACCTTTAAACAAGTCCTCTCCGACTTCAAGGCAACATTGTCCTCCCTTCGAAGGTCAGTGACGCTGCTAGCTCAATATTGGCCTGATTCACTCATATTCTCATAGGCGCTCACTCTTCACGTAGCTATGGCCGAGCCGGAGCAGAGTGGGCCAAATTGTCGCGGCGCGGACTTCCTCCCACGCCTCCGATGAGCACAGATGCTTCATTCGAAGCTCCAGCGAAATCATCCAGCCAGTCGTGCTCAAGCTCGGCACCAAGACCGTTCTGTTACGAGACCACGTCACCATTCGAAGCTGGTGCGCACTGTCAAGCGTCGATAACAGCTATTCCTCGAGCGACACCCCCTGTTCTTGCTCCGCGTCCTCAACGACCACATCACGCAGAACACGCCAACCCAGCAGTCCAAGTGTCTCCTACCGTTCAGGCACCGGAGATGAACCCATACTCCCAACACCCTCCCCAACCAGCGAGTATGTCAGCGCCTGCTCTGTCCGGAGCGTATCTCCAGCAACATAACCACCATCTGCCGGGTGCACTCCATCCAAGAAAGGATAAACACATCTGTCCGACGTGCAATAAAGCCTTCAGCCGACCTAGCAGTCTCAAGATTCATTGCCGCTCCCATACTGGAGAGAAGCCCTTCAAGTGCCCCAATGATGGGTGCCGTATGGCTTCCAGTGTACGCAGCAATATGACGCGTCATAGGAGGCAATGTCGGCTTCCAGTAGTAGGTCGGTGAGAGATATAGGTTCAAACGACGAGACCATCCTACAACAAGGGTTGAATTTGAGAGGAATCCTGAGATGAGTTTGCCGCACAGAACGGGCACCATGATAAGATGATCAGATGGGTCTGGTCAAAAAACACCTTGTTGGGAAGTCTGTCGAAGCTAGGGGCAAGGCTCGTTGACGTTAGGATGTCGTCATAGACAGGAAGCTGGAAGGTGCCAGGACAGTAAAGTGACTTCCAGGGTTGGTGTCTCGTCTAATATGAGCAAGTCCGTTATTTAGCAATCTGACAGAAGGCCGAAAAGAGAAACCTGTGAAAGCAAACGCGAAATGTAGTCTCAATATGCTTCAAGTTGATGCGAGGTGCGCACACAGCCAACGCCTACGTGATGATACCAGCGGAAGCACCTCACCCAGACTGGACGTCGACGGTAATGAATTGATCCGTCTCCAAGCCAAGCTCATAGATGTCAAATCATTATTGACGAGAGAATGGTACGGTTGAAGATATTCCATTTCACGATCGGGACGAGTCTTCTTAGAATCCCAGCATAGCTATCTCTGATGGTAGCAGTGTTTTGCTCCTTGATGACTGGTCATCAACTGCCGCCTGTCTTCATGGAGGCTCTGTATGTGACTGGAAATCGTCATGGACAAGGTAGACGTCGTCAAGCGCAACGCATACTACTCTTTCCATCGAACTGTCGAGTTGAAGGAGGTTGCGAGACACCAGGGCGATGTTCAAGTTTCGTTTCCGTGATGCCGTCCAAGGACTTCATAAAGGTTAGCCAACTATCCGACAATGAGGCCTTCTTTTCTCGCGAGTGCAATTAAAGTTGAATAAAGAAGAAGTTGCTACATGCCATGATACTTCACGCATCTTTCCACGCAATCTCCAAGCCAAAGAGTTCAATGGCAGCCACATAGAACGACACAACTGTACAGTTATCCTAACTATTACCACTCATGCCAACCAGTTGGGACATGACCCAGAGTCTTCAGTTGGCAGCAGACTTCTCAAGACATTTTCTGTTTGTACCGGTGCTCGTGTCATACTTGCAGCGAATCTCTGGATTGCTATGGGTTTAGCGAACGGAGCAATTGGTATTGCTGAAGATGTCGCTTTGGCACGAGCGACTGGGGTGATATTAATCATCGTTTTATAGCGCCTGAGGTTATTATCGCCCCTTTTGAATGCTATACTAGTCCTCTATAATTCAGATATGAAAGTCCTAATCTTCTTGGCATGAACAAGATCATTCCCATCCTCTTGTCTACATGCACGAGAGGCGAGAGTATGTCGTCAGCAACAATTCTCTGTACTCCCAACGAAGCGGCAAGCCCGACCCAGATGGTGTTGGAGACGACAGCTTAGCGCTTTTACTTATGGCCATATCACTGGATAGCTGCGCCCAAATCATACGTACAATTCAGTTGCAAATTCCATAGTCCTTCGTCGGCAGTCTCTCGTCCTTCTCATCCCTACTTATCGATAGCCGATGAAGCATCAGAGGAAACCCGCTAGGAACCTCTGCACTTCACACAAGCGTCATCCTCCTTTCTTCTCCTGCTTGATAATGACTAGTCGGTGCAAGTCAAGAATGTGGCAGCTTTAAACCGCCCGCATGCTACTGTATCTTCCGTGACTTCTTCTTCTTCTTCTTCTTCTTTAAATGCGATATGACTACAAAGAAATTAAATTATCTAAGCCATGTTAGCGAACAAAAACCTAGCAAGCCAGTAGTGTGAGTAAGGGGAGGAAGAGAACATTTTGCAGACACATCTGGGTGGTGGCTCCTTCGTGTTTGGTCTTTTTGCCATTTTCCCAGGTAACAACAAACTCCAGAAACCTAGCGTCGTTCTTCCCAAGATCAACAATCGTTTTGATCTCGCCCTTCTATGACTTAGAAGGAGGACTCAGCTTCTCTGCCGTGGATTGCGATGAAACCGCTTCCAAAGCATCTCCCGGCATATTTTCATCTTCACGAGGAACTTTGGCGTGTTTCTCATAAAAATCGAGTAGCTTGACCATGTCAGTAGAAAGCCTGAGAAACCAGTGGTATGAGAAAGTGGCGGGTGACCTTTTGTGGACACTTTTTACGGGCAAGGTTCCTCTTAAGCCTAGTCTTTTTGCCATTATGCCAGAGAAGATAGACCATCACATCTCCAACGCTGTTCTCAAAACAAGCATCAATCCTTTCGACCTCATTGTCCCACGAACCATTAGGAAGAATGAATTCCTTTTCCGTAGTCGGCGACGTCTCACTCGTACTATCAGCGCTACCCGTTTTGACTCGCTGCCGCTTCCTTTTTCTCGTCAAAGCGTTATTTTTTGTTGTTGTGGGAGGCGTCTTAGTCCTGGAGACGCCGTGTGACTTCGCAATGAGGTTCATCTCTCCGCCTATCGTCTTGTAATAATCGTCGAGACTACCTTCGCCCACTCCCCTTACATGGCATGTTAGTAAGAAGATCGGGGTATAACATGGGTACAGTTAGCATATACTCGAAATGCTCCACGGGCTCCCAAGTCTCTCCTTCATGATCCTTCCACTTTACCAGAAACGATAGTTTACCCTGAAAAGATGTCAGTCATAAACGTAACTCCCGTAAGACTGAAAATGGCAATCACATCTTCCTCAATCTTGTGACATGTGATTTTATCTACATCAAAACTAAGATCCGTAAGTACCAAAGGAAGATCGTGATAGACAAACGGCTTACGTCCTCCTCCCAGATTCGCCATCAGATTCCTCTTCCTCAGTGTAGTCTATTGTAGCGTCTTTGTAACGGCAACTTTTTCTTCGGGTGGGAAAGGTTCTAGCTATGGAACATTAGCATACTGCTTATCCAATAGGCGCCAATGCGACCTGCTCCTTGTTTTTTCCTGAGTAGGTCAATGAAAGTGATTCCAAGAAAACAAAATCTTTACCAGTAGCCATATTGAAAATGTATGAATGACGCAACTTTGGAGTACTGTGGTACTTCCTGAATATGGAGCTTCCGGCTCCCTTTGAATTCGCTACTTGGGAATTTGATTTGATCGTGCCTCATATAGTTCTTATAGTCTAGCAGAAAGCCAAGGCCCTGCGGACTGGATCAAATGGGCTGGCCCCACACTTCCCGTTCCGATGTGACCGTGATCAACTTCCGTAGGATACGCGTGCGCAACAACCCCAGGCTGCATTAGGCTTGCAGGCCCTGGGAAAAGGGGTAGAAGATATAGGTTAGCAAGTGCATTCTTTTATCTAGCCTCATTTGGTGATACTCCCAGTCCCGGCGCTCAGCGACAGCCTTGATCTCGCATTCGAAATATCAGGTCCAAAATGAGCCCTCACCGGAATTATCCCCTCACCCCCCTCCCATGGAATGAAAATCCAAATTCATGAAAAAATCATTTAATTAGCCCAATACTCATATCTACTGCTAAAAGAAATTCTTTCACATACAGAATATGTACGTACTGTATGAACTATGTAAATTCCTTCCACTCTCTTCTCTCGATATCTAAAAGAACTCCTTCAGAATGGTGCAGCCATGTAAAATCATGGAAGAGTATACGAGGATGGTTTCAAAGCGCCTGAGATAATTTCAATGAAACCAATAAGGTACGACAGAGCTGATTCATCAAGCGAAAGACATGATGCGACGATTTCGTGGTTTCGCAGTCTCTGAGCGTCGAAACATTGATGTTTGGGTCTGGGCCAAGAATTATGGGCTGTCGTCGAATTCACATGTTCCAATCCCCGCTCTCGTTCCTCGAGGTCTGCCAAGCTACATCTTGTTCGAGCGAGATAGCTAGTCTTCCGAGCATCTCCGTAGCACCGCTCAGGCTTCCCTCTATTGAAAACATCCAAAGCCCTTTCTGGATAGTATAATTTCTTGTTAGTGTGCCCGGCATCATGCATCCTAGTCCACTATATCAGCCCTCAGTGTCGCTGAGGACACTCGTCACGAAGAAAGGTCAGCTCTACAAATCTCGTTCTGCTGACAGATGTTAAGGCCCCGCTAGCCCCGCAGCTGTCTTTGCTGCCATTTCCGCCTGTAAAAACTTTTTGGCCTTAGCGGGGCGCTAACAGCGGGTGCCAAGGGAAAGAACTTTTTACAGAAGAGAGTTGATCTTCAGTGGTCAAAAGGTAAAGATAAAAGCATGTACGGAAAGTAGCCACTAAAGAGTGCTTTAATCTATGCTTCTTCGCAAAGATATGGCGCATGGCCTAGCTTCAACAAGCGGCATAACACGGATCCAAGATTCAATGCGCAACACGTTGACGGGCCGCCCAATTTGACCCAAAATACTATCCTATATATTTCGTTACTGAGCTCACTTTTGCTTGTAATTGCTTGTCAAGATCGGTTTTTGCTCCTACTCTACATTGCCATATTTGATCTGCCGGCCCTGAGATGAAAAGCGGCGGGATGATGTCATCTATGATGGCTGGAAGGGTCCAACTTGGCGTCTCTGTTTGGAATGAATGAGATTTTGGCGCACTACGTTTCAGCCATAGCGATGCACTGGATAGAAGATACATTGAAATATGGCGAGACACTTTCTCAATAGATTCGCTGGAAGAAACTGTATTCTTCTCATCCAAGGCGATCTGTATGGACCAAATCACAGGGCAAGCCCCACTTGTCAGTTCACTAAGCCGCATCCGGAGCCTTTCAGTTAGGTAAGAAAGGACTTGGCTCCAGAGCTAGAAGTCTTCTTTTTCTTCTTATTTTCTTTCTTATTTTCTTTTATTCTGTTTAAGGGACAGTAAAGCCATTTTTGTTCAATACTGACTAAAGCCCTTGTTCTCTATTGGCATGGTATTTACCTGAAGACCCATAGGCCACGCTGCCGGCCTAGGATGCCTTTTTCGTCTTGTTCTAGTTATCCAGTCGGAGATAAAGGGTCTCACTAGACCAAATACGGACCATAACGGATCAAAGCTTTGCCGGCCGTTACTCCATTTAGTTGCTGACTAGGAACGCGACTTGCCACAAACGTGACGTTCGCTCTTTTTGAA
>NJCR01000326.1:0-12109 GCA_002234235.1 Fusarium hostae
TATTTGATATCATTGAACTGATCGTTTAGTTCTCTATCTTATGACGAAGACCCTGTCTCAATTGAACCTAACTGGCAGTCTACACTTAGCTTGCAGTTGAGAAGTGTTGGAAGATATCGTCTTGTGCAGTCTTTTCTTTGTTGTTGCTCTTTACCTTCAAATTGGTCCCCGAAACCTAGAAAATCCACTTCATTGATGCAGTCAGTCTCCAAAAGGACTTTAGAACGACCTAATCATTCGAAGAGGAGGCACTTCTATGCTGCCTGAACTATAGATTGCGATAATTGAAGAGAAAAGGGAATATACCTGGCGAAGAATAGGCAAGAGGCCAAGATAAATGATAAAAACCGCTCATGGAAGCGACGGGAAGCAATAGATCCCTCAGTTACTGAGCTAAGAGCGGCAAAACTGAATAGCTTGCGTACATAAAGAGCAATATTGGAATTGCAGAGCCGGCATTACCTTATAATAACTCCCTATGCCAGGGCAGCATTAGAATCTGCTATGCAAAGAAATCCAGCCTCAACCTGGCAGGAAAATGCCGATATTGCATTATACATTATAGACTACGATAGACCTAGTATGGCCTAGGATCAATAAAACTCAAAAACCAGCATTAGGGCGCTCATTAAGCTGCTTAGATGCAGATTACTTAAAAAAGTTACTTCTATAATAACTGAACCTACTGATACTCTAGTAAAATGGTCTAAAATCCTATAGAATTAACTGATCAGTTGGATTTTAAAGACTTTAGTATAAGATATTTTCATATTTATTGTATTCTAGACTCTTATAAGGAACCTGGCAGTTATAATAGCGGCCAGTATAATTATCCTAATAAGGATAGATAAAAGGGATACCTATGGCTCCCTGTAATTATTCCCCTATCTGGAAAAGACCCTACTAAAACACCTTATATCAATTGATCAATTAATACTTACTGTAATGAGCTCTATTAATACTCCTTTATCCTCTAATGATATGGGGACTGCATTCACTGAGCCGGTAATCTAGCCAACCTGGCCTCAGGAAGTAGTAATAGCCCTAGCTATAACAGCCAGCCAGCTCCAGGATCTTATTATGGCTATCTGTAAGCATGAGCTCTACACTATGGTTAACCAAATGACTCTATATACAGCTATCTTTAACGGCAAGGATATCTCGGAATATCTTCATCTCTTTGAACGCTATATAGATAATATCAATATGCCTAAGGGAAAACGCGCTATAATGCTTAAGATGCATACCATTCTGGCCCTTATGGAGGATATCTATTAAGCCTGTAAAGGGTATGATTGGGAGGAAGCCAAGAAGAACCTTAAGGAAATTTTCATTGCTGAAGATAATACCACCTTCAATAGCCCTAAAGCTAAGCTCAAGAGGCTTAATTAGGAATAACTCCCTAAAGACTACCCTTAAACAATCAAATGGTTAACCTAATACCAGTTTGAGTTTAAGAAGCTAGATAATAACTATAAGGAATAGACCACTCAGTTAGAGAATGTCCTTAATGCTATCTATTAGGAAGTCCTAGATAAGGTTACTCTATGGCATAAGAAAACCTAAGATGAGATAAAAGTAATGCCTTATGAGGATCTTACCTAAATAATTAGATTAACTGCTAATAATGAAATTGCTAAAGCCAAGAACCATCATTATCTTAAGGATATTGAAGATACCTCTGAAGTCTAGAAGCCTAAACCTGCTAAAAACCCTCCTAAGGTTATCCTTAAGAAAGACTTTAAGCCAGCTAGAGAACTTAGCATTAATAACCTTACTGATATAATGCAAAAGCTATAGATTAGCTCAGTAAATGCCATTAAGGACTTAATTAAGGGTTATATTGAGATACTTAATGCTTAAATAGAGAAGAAGATAATAAATTAAATAATGTCTCTCTCTTAGTACCTAGGAATCTAGACTTATTTAGTAGCTATTACTTTAATTAATCAGTCAGAAGAAGAGTTCAATGTAAACATTAATGCTTAGTATGCTAACCAGGGGCAATAGTATTAATACTGATATTATATTAAGAGAGGCCATTTTCTAGAGACCTACTGTAACTTAGAGTATAACAGGAAGTATAACTTAGCTGACTATAATGCATTAAGCGGCATGGCTTAGATAGGTATCCAAGAAACCCCTATCCTAAGTACCCTTATCAATAGAGCCAAGAGCGACTTTAGGGTTAGGAGGCTTATCTATGCCTAGATTAAGAGGTTCCCTGACTCTCATCTATATCACAATGCAGCAGGCATGGAGAAGCATAATAATAGAAGGATTAGTTAGAATATCTAAGGTAAACTAGGTGAGCTTATTTAAGAGTACTTAAATAAGAGCCCTCTGCACCTAAAGATATATACTCCACCTTATGCCTACCCTAGTGGCAATATGCATCTTCCGATAGAAGTAACTAGTAGAGTAAATAACCTCACCTAGCCTGCCAAGGCTCTTAAAATAGCCTGAATAAATCTCCTTATGTTTAATATTAGTGACAGTAAGGAACTGACTGATCAGGTGATCCTGCTACCTGTGGACCTCCAAGTCTCTAATATCAGTATAAATATAAACATAAGGAAGCGTGTTCATATTGAAGATGAGGAAGAAATATGAGTTGCTGAGGTCCCTGAGAGGAGAACTATAGAAAAGGACTTAGGGAGTCTTAGTCTTATTAGGAAAGGGAAGGATGCTAAAGGATTAGATAACCTAGATGTATGCCAGGCTCTTATCTGCAACTATATTAAAAGCGACTTCTATATGAAGAAAATCAGTATTTCCCTATCTGATCTAATAACCCTAGATATATAGATAGGTAAGGAAATTGCAGATAAACTTATAGATATGGCAGAAGGCATCTCTGAGATCTCATATATAATAATCAGGAACCTTCAGTCTAGTTAAGATATCTCAATATCTATAAATGTGGTTCATTTTGATGGTTAGGACTTTCATAATAGCTACTAGGATAATATAAGTAGAAGGGCTGGCATCTATACTATCCTCTTTGAACCCAAGGACTAAGATTAGATTGATCAGTCGGTTAATCACATCAGCGATAGCATATAGGATGGCAAAATAGGTCCTATACTAGCCAAAGGAGAATATAAGATTATTAAAGATAAAGGCATCCTATAGGAATCTAGATATATTATCTAAACTATTAAGGAATAGGAGGCAGAGCCTTAATTAATAACCCTATAGAGTATATAGAAGGACTCCCTATATAATGAGATTCTAGTCTATATTAAGGAACTAATAGATCTAATGATTAATAGTATTAGAGTTAACTTCTACTTAAGGAATAGTAATAAGGCCCTGGCATAAGCATAAGAGCTGCTAAAGATTATGGTTAGACTTAATAACCTAGATGGCAAGGTTATAAAAGCCATAATAGATATAGGATCTAAAGGGAATATTATCTTAGAAAGGATTGTAAGGGATTGTAAGCTGAAGATTATTGACATAAAGGCAACTATAACTTCCTTTATAGATAATAAGCTAAGGATAGTCAACTAAACTGAAGCTAAGGTATACTTAGTGAATACTTAGATATCATAATGCCTCTTTATGGCCCTAGAAGCCATAATATTAATCCCTTTTATCCTTAGTATGCCCTTCATTAGATCTACCTAAGCCACATTTAACCACTTGCTGCAAGACGGTTTAATGCTTTTAATCTGCCGATTAGGAAACACGAAGTTCATTACCCTAGCAGCTGGATCGGTTAGATAGGAGCTAGTAAAGACTGGAACCAAAGGATCAATCAATTTAAAATAAATATCAACTCCTATACCAAGCCAGAAGTTAAGGATATTGCAGGCTTAGAAGAAGATAATATCCTATTAACTATTAAGGCAATAAGCCAAGAATCTGCAGATAAGGTTATTAAGCTGATTGCATAAGAAGGTATAAAACAATATAAGGAAGTCCTTAAGAGTATAAGCTAAGAGATTAGATAGTATATAGAGCTGGCAGCTATAGAGAAGAAAGCTGCTAGAGCTGGAAAGAAGAAGGAAAAAGGAGAAAGGGACCTAGAATGCACTATACCTCTAGACCTTAATAAGCTAGAATCCAGAACTATTAACATTAAGGTCAATATAATATATAAGCATAAAGGAGTTAAGATTTATCTAGTAGATAATGCACCTTTAGATAGTTCAGTCCTAGATGGCGACCCTCTTTAGAAAGAGAAGAAATAGGCTTAGATTAAAGATATACTTAATAGTACTGTAAAGTATATTAAGTAGATTACTCTAAAGTTCTCTAAATTAGAGTAAAGAAGTTAATTAAAGGGAAAGAGGCTTAAGAAACTAAAGGATTAAGTAAATAGAACACTAACTATAGTAGAACTTAATGTATTTCTTAAGATTATATATAATCAGGAAGCGGCACTAGCCTAGGACTTTATGGAATATAGACAGCTAGATCTAATCATCGCCCCTCCGCAAGTGCTGAAGGTAATCCCTCATAAGGCATGGCAAGCAAGAGATATCCTAATTCTAAAGGGATATAAAGCAGCAGTTATTAGACTACTGAAAGAATGGCTTATGCAGGGAGTACTGGAGGAATCCTATAGAGCCTATTGGAACCCTTGGTTTCTAGTCGCCAAGAAGGATAGAAACTTCTGTCTAATTAACTCTATGACCCTTATAAATAAGGTAACTATAAGGGATAGCTTATCCCCTCTCTACATAGATGAATTCTCAGCAGATTTTACTATATATAAAGTCATATCACTATTGGACTTCTTCTCAGGATATAATCAGTTCCCTCTTAACGAGAAAAGCCGAGATATAACTACATTCAATATGCTGATAGGGCTATTAAGGATATGCAGTCTTCCATAAGGAGCAATAAACTCTATTGCCCAGTTCATGAGGAACATTATCTGCATCTTCAGAGACCTTATCCTAGAAGTCTATAGGGCCTTCCTCAATAATATCTATATCAGGGGACCGACCACGACCTATGATGAGGAAGAGGTTGCTCCTGGGGTCAGAAGGTATATACTTGAGCATCTCGTCAATATTGATAAGGTCCTTATCAATATCGAGCTCTTAGGCTGCACTATTGCCGGTAGTAAGTCGCAATTCTGCCAGAAGACTATAGTGGTAGTTAGATATCTCTGCAGGATAAACAGCAGAGCACTAGATAACACTAAGGTAATTAAGATTATAGAGTGAAAGAGTTATACTAATGCAGAGGAGGTATAGTCATTCCTTGGGATTACTAGGTACTATAGGCAATAGATCTATCACTTCATATAGATTGCTAAGCCCCTTATGAAGCTGCTTTAAAAGGATATTGATTTCTATTAGGGCCAGCTGGAATAAGAAGCAATAGATACTCTAAAGGCCAAAGTTATATAACCTCCACTCCTGATTACTCTTAATTACGCTGAGGAGGCCAGGGAGGTAATCCTTATAGTTAATGCTAGTCTTATAGGCTGAGGAGCAGCATTAATGCAGGTGGTTAACGGCAAGAGATAATCAGTCCGGTTTAAATCAGGTCTTTAGAATAAGGCCGAGTCTATATACAATATAATAAAGAGGGAATATCATGCAGCCCTATATGCATTCTGACGGCTAAAAGGAATAATCTATGGCATCAGGTTCACCCTTAAGATAGATGTATAGGTCCTTATGCATTAGCTAAATAGGAAAGCAAATAATATACCTAGATTACTAATTCTGCGATAGATTAACTACCTCCTGCTCTTTAACTTCTAGGTCTAATATATACCAGGACAGAAGAATAGAGTAGTAGATAGCTTATTACAGAAGCTTATAGGACTGTCTAATTAATTAGATATTGAGGTTAAGAATAATATTAAGGACTTTATTAACCTTTATCTTAATGCAATTAAGATCGATAGAGTACCTAAGATTCTAGATAGAAACTATTCACTAGAGTCAGAACAATTGGCTTAATACCTTATGACCTTAAAAAGGCTACCTAATATAATAAATTCTTAGTATTATACCTTGCGAGACTAAAGCAAGAATTTCTTTATATAAGGATGTCGCCTCTAGAAACGCCCTCACAGATATTAGGACCAGCCTCTACTGATAGAAGAGGATCTAGCAGTATAGAGGCAAGTAATTAGATAGTACCATAAGGTAAGTAGCCATAAAGGATAGGATATTACAGTAAACCTTATTAGAAAGAGGTATTACTAAAAGAACCTTTAGGGAGAAGTTACTGCTGCCCTCTATATATACTTTATATGCTAGAAATATTACCTATAAAGACCTCTTGAGAAGGTTTAATATATAGTACTGGCTGATCTCTTTATTAAGGTCTATTTTAATATGCAATATATACCTAAGGACTAAAGATATAAGTATCTGCTTAAGGCGCATTATGACCTTATGGGGTAGATAGAAGTAAAGCCGCTAAAGGCATTATTAATGAAGGCAATAAAGAAGTTCATTAAAGGATTAATCTTTTAGTATAGGATAATATTAATTGCTATAGTGGATAAGGGACTTAAGATAAAGAAGGAGTTGCCTAGGGTATTAAACTTATATAGTATTAAATAGATTGAGACCTTACTGTATAATCCTAAGGGCAATAGCCTAAATAAGTATAGGTATAATATACTATATAGAGTCCTTAAGAAGCTACAGCATAAAGAGAAGAATGCATAGGTTAAGAATCTTAAATATGCCTTATTTATAGAATGGATAGCTGCAAAAAGATTGCATAGATACTTACCTTTCTACTTGATGCATAGCTGAGAGCCTGTATACCCATTGGAAGTTAAGTACCCTACCTGGCGACTAATCAATTGGAATGAGGTATATATGCCAGAAGAGAGGTTATAGGCTTGAATCTGTATTCTGGAAATAAAAGGGGCAGATATAGAGAAGGCTAAAGTTAAAGTCGCTGAATATCAGAAGCTTACTGCTGCCTAGCGCAATAAGGAGCTTAAGCATAAAATCAGGAAGTAGCCACTAGAAGTTAAGGACCTCATCCTAAAGTATAATATTCTTAAGGCAAATAATATATTAACTAGGTATAAGATAACTGAGAAATAGGATAGTCTTTTTTATATTATTAAGCACTACCTAGGCGCTAATTTCTATACCCTGCAGGAGCCGGGAGGGGAGCCATTAAAGAAGTCAGTGTATAGAGACTATCTGCATAAGTTTATATAGGATAAGGATGATTAGTGGATAAGCGAGGAAGATCTAGAGCTGAAGAATGAGGATAAAGAAAGTAAAGAAGATGATCCTAGGATCGGCTCTGCAGAAACACTAGAGGAAGCAGACCTGATTGATTAGATAACTTGTAGGGTTATTAGATCACTGGCTGCTGTGGATGCCTTTAGTGATTTAGAGAATGACTTGCATGAAAGTGATGATGATAAGGAAGATCTTGGCGCACTGAACCTAATGCTGAACCTAAGTTGTAGACTAAGGATGCACTTTAAGGTTAGGTTAAAGGGCCTTTTAGAGAGCAAAAAGGCAATCTATAAACTGATTGATTGATCTTAGATTAATTAATGGAGGTCTTTAGAGCCTTATTCTTTAGGTACTTGGCATTAAGGGAACTAGAGTAATAATACTAAAAGCAGGCTATAATATTCTGCTTTTAATAGGGAAGAAAGAATATAGATAAAGTAATAATAGAAAATATTATTACTTTACTACAATAAAGGAGAATAAAGAGAAGGAAAATATTACTATAGAAAGGAGCTTATAATCTCTATAGAGCTATTTTTATTTTTATATTTAAAGGGAAAGAAAGAAAGAAATATAAGAGTTTTAGAAGAGAAGTAAAAAGGCAAGATACTTAATTACCACTAGAATAGGGAAAAGATATAGCCTAAAAAAGGCTAGGCAATCACTAATTTAGCATTAAATATAAGGGATTAGATAATAGATAGAGAAGGACTGCCTTAAGATAGGTAATTCTAAGCTTAAATGCAAAAGGTAAAATCGAGATTTTAGCTATCTCCTGAAGTAGGGTATTAACTAATTACTTATTTCTATGCCCTTTATACTCTAAAACTTATCTCCTTCTACTAAAGATACTTTATTTCTTGCCTACTAGCTTATTGATCTCCTGCTTAGCAGCCTTTACTATATTCTCACTATTCAATTTAGAATCCTAAGGCACCAGTGGCTATTGACTGATAATTTAAGGGCATAACTGAGGGTTTAGTTAATCCTCAGAGACCTTATGAGGTTTATCTGCAGGGAGCGCAGAACCTAACTGCAGAAGGTTATCTTTCCCCAGGAGGGGAGCTTCAAGCAAGCCAGATTGAGGCTTATCAGCCTGATAGATAGAGAGAGAGCGCCAGTTACAGTTACTCTTGGTATTCTAAATGCAGTTAGAACACTGGCCGCTCTAGAAACCCTTAATCGAGATATAGCAGTAGAAGGGCTAAAGGATATGCTTATCATTTCAGCTAGTTATTAAGAGATAGGAAATGATGCAATTGTGGCACATTTTGGGATTATAAATACTAAATAAACTAATCAGAAGGGCCTTTAGTTAAGGCATACTTCTAATAAGCTTATGGAAGAACTAGCCTTAATAATGGGTGAATTCAGCCAGGATATATATAGGCTGAAGCTGGCAATAAAGATACTTATTGAGCTGATCTAAGAGCGCAGTATTAATAGAGCCCAATAAAGAGAGGATCTTCACCTAGAAAGAAACAGCTGATTGGTTGGTTATTGTTATATAATTAGGAGGAGGGCAGTGCATAAGCTTAATATATAGAGGGTACTGCATGTGATTAAGAGCCTTACCAGTATAGATCTATATATTAAATAAGTTAAAGATCTATATAATTAGTTAGTATTAAGGCAATCTAGAAGGAAAAGCGATATCTATAGTTATATAGGAAACAGATTCCTTAAATGCCTTTATAGTGATCTGAATGCCACTGCGATTTCTCTATTGATGATTAACGCCAGGGAGGAATTCCTTTTTATTAATATTGCATTTAGTAATTGCAATGAGATTAGGAAGAGTCTTCTTTCCCTTCTTTAGGAGATTAAGACTGTTAAGGGCTTTAGTGGTTATAATAAAGGATATAGGGATTAAAAGAGAAGAGAAGGATTAAATGAAGATATAGGTATTAAGATGAGGTTAAAGGAATTAAGGAAGAGAAGGAGAGGAAGAGAGGAATAAATACAAGAAGGATCCTAAGTTTAGGATAGGAGCTTTTAGGTGCATAAAGAGGTTGAATCACTGACCTAGCCGCACAGGAGGTTCTTAAGGCATAAAAACCTCTCCTTGCTTTCTCTCTCTTCCTTTCTCTTTCCTCTCCTTAATATATTACTTACTTTCTGCTTTATTAATTAATTTAATTGCCTGCCTTATGCACTTTAGATCACTTAAAGCTATTTATAACTCTCAGCCCTTTATACCTATACCTTACCCCTTTCTCTCTATAACTTACAATTTCATAACTATAGATATAGCTATTGCATTTATACTTCCCCTATGCATATTAATTCAGAAGCATCTAATCAGTTAATCTACCGCTTAATTTGCCTATCTGCAGTCTTTATCCCCTTTTAAAGTGCTAAAGATCCCTGCTTTCTATACTTATATTTATTACCTTTAAATATTTCCTTTTATCTCCTAAACTTATCCGCCACTATAACTAATAAAGAATACGCCCCTACCGATATATCTAGCAGCCTCAGCAATGTGCCTTTAACCTCACTAGCCTTAATTCCCTCTACTGCGCCCTTAAACTCTACTGCACCTAGTAGTAAATTTAATTACTTCCTAAATAAATTAATAATATACCCTTTAATTATTAGCAACTGCATAGAAGAGAACAGCAAGGGAAGCTTTCTTAATGTCAATAAATCTGCTTTTAGGCGCTTTAAATGCTTATTATTAATACTTATATACCAACTGGCTATTATATATCTATAAGAGGACTAGAGAAAGCTGGAATTAATTAATCCCTTAGCCTATAATATTGCATATTATACTTAATAATATAAGGAGATTACTAGAAAGGTACTATATTTAGATAGGTTTATAGCTTTCAATATAAACAGTAAATCAACTGTATCCTGGTAAGGATACTATGCCCTCCTTATATAGCTATTATAGAAAATTAACGGCAATTACTTTACCAGCAGGGAAGCCTTAATTAGGCTACTTATTATATTATCTTATAGTATGACTGATATCTATATAGCTTATCAGTATACTATTAAGGTCTGGAATGATAAGTCCTTTGCAAATGACTCTTCCTTAGGTACCCCTAACGACTCTACTGCGCGGCGATATAAGCCTAAGCTCCCTGATGGCATAGTAAGGGTCAATATTAACCATAGGGGATATAATAACCCAAAGGATTAGAGAGAATAAGTCTCTGGGAAGAGATTCGCCAGCACTCTTATCTTCTTCTGTAAAGCATCTCATTAGGTTGCCGTGCTATAGGACTAAGTAAAAGGTCAGCTATATATCTTTAATACCTAGGAGGAAAGTAGAATCTTATGCATTAAGGCAACAGTCCTGGCTTGAAGGGAATGGCTCAGGATATGCAGACTTCTATATACCTTTGACTATTTTGCTCCCCCCTTAACATACCAGCCAGATAATAATAGTTATAGGCCCTTAGCCATCCAATCCCTCAGTCTAGCTATATATAGCCACATTAGAGTTACCTACTGTGCGCTTAAAGGCAATAAACCTTCTCTTGCCTTAGATATTAACGGGAGAAGAGACCCTGCCTAAGCCGAAGCTGAGCTGCAGTACTACAATTAGGTGCCTATACTATAGGAGATTAAAAGCAGGGAAGATATATAGAAGCAGCGCAATATGGCCTACAGTCTTATGAAACTTATAATGCTTAAAGAGCTTAGGTTAATTAATAGGAGCTTCTAGCGCCAGAAGATAGACAAGAAGGGCAAGCCAATTAGGCCTATGCATAAGGTTTATGCAGAGACAGAAGGAGAGCTAATGCTTATCTAAGGGATCACTCAGAATATCACTGAGGACGATATATTTAGTCGCTTTAGAGGATATAATTACATCTTTATTATAAGGCTTAGTCAAGAGACTGGATTCTGAGGGCAACATAAACTTAAGAAGGCAGGATCTTCCATAATTTAGGGCATTATAACCTAGAGGAAAGAGAGCCTATATAAAGAGAGCCTAAGGATAATACTAGCAAGGATAAGAGACCCTCAGGCCAAGAGGTTAAGCGCCCTCAGCATAGCAGTCTATAGATTAATACTTAATAATAGTAAGGCTATATTGTAAGCAGGATCACTAATAGTAATTAATTTAAGTAATTAATTAGGACCACCTTTATGCTAAGTCTTACTTATTATCTAACTAAAGTATTTAATACCACTATCTCTAGCTACTCTAAAGACCTTTAAGCTAAAGAGTCTAAAGACCCTAAAGAACCTCCCTGCTAATCCTTAATCTATTAGAGTAACTCCTCTAGCTAAGCTTAAGATTACCAGTTTATTTCCTAATCTAAAGCCAAAAGATCAGTTAAACTCTAGAGCTGGTAATGCCCTAATTGTTGTTAGAACTAATATCCCCCTTAATATTGAAGGCGCTTTCTATATACGTAAAAATCAGGTTCCTGCGCCAGATAAGCAGGCGGCTAAATAGATGGCATAAGACCTAGAGACTTATATAAGGGAAATGACTATTAAGCCTGCTTAATGGGGCTTACCTATAATTGGTGAACCTGAATTTATATATCTCCTGACTTTAAAGACCTAGGCCTTATTTATCCCAGCTAGGCTGATAAGTCCCAGCCAGTAGGATAATGCTCAGAATGCTGTGGTCAATGCCTTTCGCCCTTAGCCTGTTGCTGGGAGATCTAGGGAGGAATGAATGGAGAAGAGGAACTGAAAGAGGGAGGATTAATAAGTGGGTGGTTGAGAATTGAGTGGCGCGATGGAACTAGGGAGGCTTATGCTTGGCTGGGAATGTTTACTTAATATGGGATTAATTGATTACTTGGTTTAGAAGCTGAAAGCTATAGAAATAGGGACCTTATATATATATAATTGCTTAGTATAGAATGCTTGCTTAGTGTGGTTTCTTAGGCATGAGGGCATGCATTGAAACCATATGGGGACCTGTGTGACGGTTGTGGTAAGCA
>NJCR01000327.1:0-32580 GCA_002234235.1 Fusarium hostae
ACTTTTGGACCATAATTTTATTTTCACGGCAGTTTTCTCCCCGATAGAGCCGGATTGCAGGCTGTATGGATTTATAAAAGGTTAAGGAACAGACCCGATCTCCCGTTCAAGAGCTATATCAACCGAATCTTACTCCTATACTCTTATTCTGCGACTTTTTAATTCAAGATGCTCATAAATATTGCATTACTAGTTAATGTTGCTGGGGCTACCGCAACGTCTAGTTGGGCGAATCGGCCACAACCATTTTCACTCCCGTCAAGCAACACCCCAGGTCGAGCTGCTGAAATCGAGAAGACGCGTCAAAGTTTCACATACGGAACAGATAATACTCTTATCGGTGTTAACCCATGGCCTTCAGGGCCACTTGGGAAAAAGGCCGTCCAGACGCACTTCGATGCTTTTATCGCAACTACAGTGCCCATCAACCAGCACATAGACCAGGATGTTGCCCGTGCCCAGGTTTCCTTGAACGACGTAAGTGAAAAGCATGCGTCTGGAAATATTGACCGTTACCGCTGCTAATTGTTCAACATCAAGACCCTTCACTTGGAGTCGTTGGAAGATTATCTTAAACTGTATCAAGACCAGTGGCAAAAAAGTGTTCCAGGGGGGCTTGCCGAAGGAGTCCTTCGCAATGCCAAGTCAGATCTGTTGTTTGCAATGGAGCGCCTCTCGGTACACCCTGAAAGCTTACGACGTGTCAGACCAGATGAGTTCGTCGCACTGCGTGTCGAAGACAAGATTGCACAAAAGATCACAACAAAGAAACAGCACTCTCTACAGAAAGAAGGGCGGTTGTTCATCGTCGATCACAGCAGCCTGGCGAATCTGACATTGACAACAGGCCGCTACGCTGGCGCTTGTGAGGCGCTGTTCTTCATTCACCCTACTTCGGGGGAATTCTTACCACTGGCTATTCGTCCCAACAACGGCTCGCCTTTGGTTTACACTCCTCTCGACGAAGACAACGACTGGACTCTAGCTAAGATACTGCTTAACATGAATGATGTCTGGCACAACCAGTGGTATCACCTTGGCGCGGCTCATATCTCCTCCGACCTCGTCTGGATGTCAGCTGCCCGTTCATTCAGTGATATGCACCCAGTCTGGGGCCTGATTCGTCGCTGTAAGTTTCACCAAGGACCTCCTGGAAATTCGGAACTGATCGCGTCGTGTAGTGGGCGTCAATACTTTCGCATACCGCATGGGAGCTAGCGAATTCCTTGTCAACCCCGGCGGCGACATTGAGAAGAATTTTGCTTGGAATGGCGAACAGGCAATCAAGTACAGTCAACAGATATGGCAGTCGGATTGCGCCCCCTGGCAGTCCAATTATCTCGAAACAAAGCTCACGCGACGGGGTTTGATAGACTGCAATTACGGTCCTGAGCTGGAGAAATTCCCATATTACGATGATGCATCAGTCATCCTAGGTGCTCTGAGGACTTTTATCAGCGCGTTTGTTGACGCATATTACCCTTCGGACGATGCAATCACCACGGACAACGAGCTCCTCGGATGGTTCGATGAGGCGGCCAATGTCGCCTCCATAGTCGACTTCCCGGACTCCATCGCTACCAAATCGGAACTGGTCGCTGTTCTCTCCCATCTCGCCTATCTCATCTCAATTCTTCACGGTTCGCTAAATAGCAATAGTCTTGTGCATTACAGTGCCGTTTTGCCAATGCACCCGCTGTCACTTTATCAACCGCTGCCAGAGGAAAAGGGCGTCTCTAGCCTCATACCATTTCTTCCAGACCTGGAAGCCTCGATACAGCACATCGCGCTTGTCGCCTCATTCAATCAAGCACAGGTTGCTGACACCCCTGATTCGCTGCGTTTTCTCTTCAACGAACCTGAGTTCCAGGCCCGCATTAATAAGGAGGCACGCGCAGCCGCCGAAACCTATTCATCTACTTTGTCGAGGTTTAGCAACGACATTAAAGGGAGAAAACTTGATGGTAATGGTTATAGTCAAGGAATGCCGTTTGTATGGAATGTCTTTGATCCGACTAATGCACCTGGGATCCTTGCCGCCTAGGAGACCCATCTGGGTACAGCCCTCAGGGGTTATAAATATAAAATCAGTACTTCTTACTAAGAAGTTTAATAGCTAATCTTCACTAATCTAATTATATATTAGCTTAATATTATCTCTATTTATATATTAAATCTATAATATCTTATTGATCTCTTTAATTCTATTATAGCAAAAAATACCTATAAAATTGCAGAAATTTATATTTATGAAATCAAGAGTGGAGCACATTTTACGACCACTCATCTTACTGTCTTCACTTAGACTACACCGCTATACCAGTTGCTCCACAGGTCGCATTGGTCCACATAGCGCATTTCCATGGAGTTCTATGGACTGTCCTGGATACTTCCGTTACTAACTTCTGTGTTGTGATTATAAGCTGTCAGCCACAGGCCTCAACTGCAAATAACACATCTAGCTCACAATTTAGAACATTATATCAGTCAGAACTCGTCCACTCCTTCTACAGTGCGCGAGAGCTCCCTTTCATTTGGATTTTTGGGGACAGAAAGAAGTTCGGAGTTTTTCGTTGGGCATGTTAGGTAGTAACAAGGATTTTGCTCTGGAGTGAGCATTCATCTTGGACCTTGAAGGACAGTAGTCAAGTAGTCTGTAAGTGCAAGATAGTGTTGTCAAATGTTATAGATGTACCGATGGATGTAGCACTTGCATGTGAGACACCGTAAGCATGAAAGGACACAGCGCGTCTATCTTAGCCATTGCATAGATAGTATTGCGCTTCGGGGCTAAGAAAGCTATCAAATATAGCACGACTTACGTTTTGATTAGATATATGAAACCCACTTCAGTTGATGATCGATATCCACCTTTCATCAAGCCGGATACCAGATACGTAAGCTAAGAGGCGAAACACAAACGCGAACTTACGATCTGCGAATTTAGCTTCAGTGACTTGAGTGATATTTTTACCCGCCAAGAAAATAATTGGTTTTTAACTTTGCAAACTGGATCATATGCCTAGGACTTGAAATAGTCGGTAAGGAGAACCGGGGCAGACGTCATTTAATAAGTGTCCAGCTCGAAGTGCTTATACCTGAGCTTGGTATTACAAACTGTTTCGTCTCTTATATCTCACAAAACTTCACTACATCACTCTCTAAAGGTCAAATATTTCGTCTCTTATATCTCACAAAACTTCACTACATCACTCTCTAAAGGTCAAATATCACTTAGTTCTCCGCCATGCATTTCTATGGTATCTTGGTCTTGGCGGCAGCCTTTATGCCTTTCGCTACTGCAGATGGTTGCTTACAGTGGACCACCCCATGCGTAAGAGAGCACATTCGAGACTTGCTAACAAAAGGTACTAGTCTCCGATTGCAGTATATCAGAGTATGTCTGGCATAAATGTGTGTGGTACAACGGAAAACCCCAGCCAATGTTCGGCAATGGTTGTTCCTGACTCTGATCCTGGATCTGTTTCGGTAAGTTTCGCAAATCCCGTGTCTCAGGCATAAGTAGGTAATAGTATAAAAGTGCCAGTGCCGGAAAGCTTAATTGGAAGCGATCTACAGTAACTTATCAGGTCAGGTTACTTTACTGCAACACTTGTTAGTTGAATAACTCGGATTGAGTTGTAAAGATATTATAGACTTCAGCTTGTAATGCTGAGGATGGGATCAGGATTAGAGCAGCTACACAGCCTCGGCAGGATTTATATTGTCACTAGCATATAATATAAGTCTGGCATTATTCTCACAGAATGTAGTACACGCCAGCAGTGAGTCAGCCTAGCTCTGAGCTATGTAGCTGTTACTCTTTGACACGATTGAGATTCCAATCACCAATTTACTCCTTCTCATTCTTCTGATGCTCAATACACTCAATATCGGTGGCCTCAAGCTTCTTTTCCGATGTATTCTCAGAGTACTTCTCAAAGATGCCGGATATCTCCTCCAGGGAGCGGTTCTACAACCCCAGTTAGACAAAGAAATGTGACAGCGGGCAGGAAAAGTCTGTACGACATACCTTGGTCTCCGGAAACATGAAGAACACAGTGAGGAAGACAATACACAACCAGACACAGTATACAATGCAATACTTCCAGCCAGGGTTCCGCAGTCCGATGGGGTTTACGAACTGGTTGAAGAAACACGCTCCTTTAATAGACCCCATAAGAAGTGCAATACCCTTGGCGCGAGTGTTGAAAGGGAGGATCTCCACTGGGTATGCAACAGCCAGGGGATTCCAGCATATGTTATAGGAAGAGGCGAAGAAAATGACTCAAATGAGAATGCCTGCGCCAGTGGCCTCTGACTTGGTCTTTGCAAATACACTACCAGTAATAGTCCATGCTACCATACCAGCAGCATGCATGAAGCTGCGACAATGAAGAGCGGGCGACGACCGACTCGGTTGACGAGGTTGGCACTAGTCATAGCTACAATCATGTTCCAGATCTGGAGGATGGGGGCGATGTAGTACGACTAGATACAATCAGTCAGGTGCATAAATATTCTCCAGAAGCTGACATACCACCAATCCATTTCCAGACCATTGAGGAAAGAAAGCACAGCAAGGAACAAGGAATGTTCGATGCCTATTGGCTTTATTCTGGACCAACTCCTTCCAAGATCTTGAGCCAGCCAGCTCAAGTTGAAGTGCAGTTCGAATTTCCTCAAATTCAGCAGCAACAAACGCTGAGTCTTGATCACCGTTGGCATGATACTTGATGAGAATATCGCGTGCCTCGTCGTGATGGTCTTGACCTACAAGCCATCGAGGACTCTAGGGGAGAAGCCAGAGACCAACGAGGTTGATGATGGCGGGGACGGCTTGCAGTGCAGTGGGAAGACGCCAGGACCATTCGGAGTTCACACGGTATGTGCCGTATGCTGTCCATGCTGCGATGATGGACTGCAAATGGCAAGGACTCGCATCGTAGCCACTGAAGTGAGTAGTCCATAAAGTCAGCCACGACGACAGGCATTGGATCAGTTGCTGGATCAATGTCATCGGAAATACCCTGATGGTACACATCATTCCTCTCTGTTGTTGGCGAATCATCTGAAGCCGCTGATATCTTGGAACTCTTGGCCCGCTCATAAGAGCATTCATAGTTCCGTATACTGCATGTTCTGCAAGGAACACTGCGATCACAGGCGCGCTTCAGGCGGACACAGCGATTACAGGCTCTTGGTTTCTTACCTCTGGGTCGACGACCAGGCAGAAGTGGTATCTCTGACCCAGTTTCGAGGCGCACCTTGCAAGTCCCCCAGTGGCGTTTGAGAGCATCTCTGAGTAGCGTAATGAGTAAGCATGCAAACAGTTGAAACAGGCAGATATACCTGCGAGTGAATCTTCGTTGGCAGAAGGAGCAGACAGACGGTGGATCTAGAGCTTCTGTTAGGTCGATCAAGGTCGTCAGCGAAGTATAGATAGGGATAAGAAATGAGAAGAGAATCTGGGTTATAGCACATACCTGCGCGGCGGGGTGATGGATCCGACAGCTGCATTTGAGACGTAGCTATTGCGAAATCCATTGATTGAAAATCAGATAGACAACGGCGAACAAACTCTCAGGGTCTCACAGGTACCCGAGCTCAATACCCGCATGCAAAAAGTGCCCGTTGAACTGTCAAGATCTTGGCTGAACATGCCTCCGGACGGATGGCGCAAAATTGAATTGTACAACTACCGATATGACAATCCCACAATAGGTCATATCCCGTTTCGTACTTAGCTACAACCTTGTTTGGAGTCAGATGCGGGGAAATTACAACGGCGCTATCGGCATTGGTCTCTTTCGTTTTGTGGCGGTGGACTTTTCCCGCTCCCCCCACATACTGAACACATAGTAATGACTTGCGCCGAGTTCAGTTTAGTCCAGATTGTCTAGAGTGCGGAGGGGGAAGACATCGCGACGCCATGTAGTGGGGCTGTAAAGATATCATGGCCAAGTGACAGTGATATAAATGGCCTTGTGTCGTGTAACATGAGATGAAAATGAAGAGTAATAATTACTTTACCATTAATCCGATCACTCAAACTCTCAACCGCAAGAACAATTGTTACCATGTCTCCACCTGAAGAACATCATGGCCTCAAGTCCAAATGGCCCCAAGCCTTCGATCTCGCCGGTTCCAACTCTCCCTGCCGAATCGAAGGAGAAATCAGTGATCTCGTGGTCCTCGGTGAGATCCCACCTGCCATCGACGGAACCTTCTATCGAGTCATGTGCGATCCCTTTGTCCCTCCTCATCCCGACAATGTTCCTCTTGACCGCGATGGTCACGTTTCTGCTTTCAGGATTCACAACGGCCGAGTTGATATGAAGATCAAATATGTTGAGACAGAACGGTATAAGCTGGAGCGGAAAGTCGGCAAAGCTTTGTTTGGCCTCTACAGAAATCCGTTTACGCATCATCCCTGCGTCAGAGCAGCCGTGGAGTCAACTGCCAACACAAACATGGTCTACTGGGCAAATCGTCTACTCGCACTCAAAGAATCAGCGCTCCCTTATGAGATGCACCCTGATACTCTCGAGACTCTCTGCTACGATCCTTTTGGAGATCAGATCAAGGCAAAAACTTTCACAGCTCATCCAAAAATTGACCCATTTTCTGATGAACTTGTTGTCTATGGGTACGAGGCCAAAGGTCTAGCGACCAGAGATATAGTGATTTATGCTCTCGACAAGAACGGCATCAAACATGATGAGCAATGGATAGAATCCCCCTGGTGCGCTCCCATCCATGATTGCGTCATTACACCCAATTTCATTGTTCTCATACTTTGGCCTTTTGAAGCCAATGTGGAGTGAATGAAAGTAGGCAAGCAGCATTGGGCTTGGGATTACAACCTGCCAGCCACTTTCATTGTGGTTCCTCGTCGGAAGACCTCCAAGATTCTATCCTTATGTAAGCAAGGAGGACACTGAGTCTATTATTGGAAGAATTGTATGAATATCCATGCAGGTGGCGCTTGGGAAGAGGATGACGGAAAACTATATCTTGAGTCATCTCGGGTTCACGACAATGCCTTCCTATTCTTCCTACCAGATGACGGAAGAATGCCATCTCCTGACGCCAAAGCTGACTTTGTCTGTTAGGAGATTGACCTCAATGCCCTAAGTGGAACCCAGATGGTAGACCTAGAGATTATCCTTGACGTCCCACCCGAGTTTCCAAGAACGGACGAGCGTTTTATGACCAAGAAAAATGAGTATCTTCTTGAACTACTTTATCCCTGAAACCTCCCAGGGCGGCACAAACATCTTCCACGGACTCAATGGATTGGCTATGCATGGTCACAGCACTGGCGAAACTAAATGGTTCTTTGCAGGCAAGGATTCTCTTGTTCAGGAACCAATCTTTATACCCCGTACGCTTGATGCGCCCGAGGGCGACGGATGGATTATTGCTATGCTGGAGCGACGGGTCGCTAATCGGAGCGAGCTTGTCGTTCTCGATACAAACGAGTTTGAGACGCCTGTTGCTTTTATACAGCTTCCTATGCATGTCAAGACTCGGGTACATGGAAACTGGATCGACAGCAGGACGCGCGCATCTACAGAGGCAATTGTAAGGCAGATTGGTCAAGTCAAGATCAGTGGAAGAGGAGCTCTGGAGCCATTGACATGAGTGCCCTGGCGAGAAATCACTTCAGTCATCACATCCGTCAATCTTTAGCTATGGGAATCAGGAGATTGTATCGTATAGGAAGTAGTTGTTATAACGAGTGTCTAGCCATTCAAAAACTTTCAGATCTCAAGTTGTTGTTGTTAAGAACATAAACTGATTGCAGATAAGAGCCTCCATCTGTTTGCATGTAGAGAATCCTATCAGAGCCAAGACCCAATAATAAGCCTAAGTCCAGCACTGTCCAGATCCAGGGCCGGGCTGGCACTGCATACGACCACCGCCGCAAGACCAGCAGCCGTAATCACCAGCACACTGACACTTTCCGGGGGTGCAGTCTGCGTGAGGAGAGTAGCAGGGGAAGCAGCTGCAACGGGCCTCGAGACCACGGAGGGCGAGGAGGGGCTATAGAATACGGTGTCAGTAAAGCTCCAAGAAAGATGTGAACAGGCGGAGGTGAAGTCTCTTACCTTGTCGATACCAGTGTAGGTGTGGCCACCGTCCTCAATGGTGACGGTGTCGGTAGCAGGAGTGGCAGTGACGCCGAGAGAGAGGAGGAGAGAGACGAAGAGAGTGGCCTTCATGATTGCTGCAGAATCTGTTGAGGTTGGATAGTTGAGTAGATGAGTGAAGATGATAAGATGCAAAGATTGAGAAAACCTTCGAATTCTTATAGTCCTCACCAGCAAGGCGAGGGCAACTAATAGTGACGCTCGTTGATTCAGTGATTCCCAAGATAGTATTCAACTCACGATCCTTTGAGACAGTCTATGTGCTGCACTTCGCCTCATGCAACTCGATCCTCTCAAAAGTTCTGTACCATAAGAAATTAGTCCATCATCATCATCTCGGGTTGACGCTTTGCTCATTGGCTATCGCCTCACCGTGAGGCATTTCTCTTCTAGGAAGTATACAAGATTCACTAGCAGCACTTGTACTTACGATCATGTATAATACTGGTTAAAGAAGAAATCACTGGATGTCACGGAGACAAATGAGTGGTTACTACTCCACTTGCATAAGGGAGGATCATTGAGTTTACAAGGATTCCCTCGTATAGCATAGACGCTGGGAATTGCACGTGTGTGGCACGTCGCCCGATAGTCCGAGTGGAAATAAAGTTGCATGTGCCGCAAACTCGGATTCCACTCAAGAGCTCGGGACCGAGATATTGTGCTCCATAATTGATCAACATGGAGCAGAATAGCCGCGAACAGTAATCTCTTTTGGGATATTTGTGATTCTAGTTGTATTACTTGAACTTGAGTGAGAGTCCGACTTCAGAGTGCGAGAGCTAATGCAATGGGTGAGATTCCTACGATGGCCGACCCACTTGCCTCGGGGCTGCTTAGCTTCGAATCTGTTTCTCCGTCTTGCTGACATTGCAGTAATTACTATTCTCAACGAATCTCGACAGTCTGACTTTTTACTCTCGAATAGTGGCAGAGCAATGCACGATCCTGCGCGTGAGGATTACAAACACTAAAACTGTACAACTGCTGTCTTATTCGATCGATCCTTATTACTCAGCCCTCTGTTTCAGAACTGATTCCATCCATTGCCAACGCTTAGCATTGTAACCATAAGCACTTGAGTGATTCCATTTTCATCTTACCAGTCCTGAAAATCATACCTAACTGGAGCAAGGTCTTTCAACTCAGAGTCTTCGACTCTCAAGTCCGCAGGACAGCTAAGTAGTGGCTTAGCTCATGCAATAATGTCCGTGGGCCCCTTTTTATCACGACTGCCGATTGGCCCGGGTAGCTTACTCGGAACTTATATGCGGCGCGGGCCGCGGATTATTCCGTATAGCGTATGGTCCTCCAGACTAACTGAGCCCAACGGGTCTCTCCTCCGTGAAAACACTTCCTCTTACAGCCTAGATTCCCTCTCATGAGCGAGGCAAAGATCTTCCGTCATGTGCCGCATTTAGGCATTAAATCTAGACTCACGTAAGACGGCATTTCAGGAAGGTGGCATCACTCGGCTCATTTTATTACAATGCCGTGGTATGATCGACGAATAGTATTCCGAATAGGGCGTTTCATGTGAAAATGACTGCATGGACTCTGCCCTATGGACGTGGCGCCTTTCGGATCTCGGCATACGTACACCCCCAGAGTTTGACCTATCGGTCTTTACAAGATATCCGTTTCCGCGTTTAGCACTATTTTGTGAAGAGGACTTTTGGGGGTTTGTCCGACGTATCCGTGAGCAAAGTTACCTTTATGGCCTTTTCCGTGTACCGCTAGCTGAGACGGTGTGAGATTGATGCCTGTTGAGCGAACAGATACAGAAATCCTCACAAGATCAGGCCTTCTTGACTGAACCCTTGGGCACGGGAACCTCCAACTTCACCTCCGTCAGACTCCCAAGCAACCTCCTCCACATCACCACACTCTCCTCATCTGCCGTTCCCTCGGTTAACGTCACCCGGTTTCCAACAACAATCAGCGCTGATCTTGCCCGAGTCAGAGTAACATTCATTCGTCGCATGTCCTTCAAGAACCCAATTTCACGGTGCTCGTTGCATCGCACGGTCACAAACACGACGATGTCTGCCTCACGTCCCTGAAACCCGTCGATGCTCGAGACCTCAATGGGGTATGGTATACTGGAGAGATTGCGCTTGAGAACTTCGGCTTGGCGGGTATAAGGCGTGAGGATCACGATTGAGCGCGACGCGCTCTCGGTCTCTGAGCCACTGGTCAGGAGCTTGCAGATGTGGACGCAGAGCTCTGCTTGTCCTCTATTCTCCTTTGACTTTTGTCCCGGCATTTCCTTTGCATCGCAATTAATGAAGATAGCCCGTTCATAGTCCACCGGCCCTGGACCCCCCTTCTGCGTCATTATCCTTGCTGGAGGAAATGGAAAGTCAGATCTGATAGGTGGCCTGGCAGAGCTGCTGATGCCCGACTTCAACTTTCCCTCGTAGAATTGCCCGGAGCTGAACTCGCACAGTTTTGGATGCATCCGATACTGGGTATCTAGCATCAATGTTCTCAAGCCATCATCGCCTTGGGAGTACTTCGCTCTCGTGTAGAGTCTCTCGAATAATGACACATCAAAGTCGAGTGCCAACGCAGTCTGATTGACAGTTGGTCGTAGCTGCACATGATCTCCAACAAGAATCGCCTGTGAGCAACCCTTCACAAGTGGCACTATTGAGCTTGGTTCTGTTTGTTGAGAAGCCTCATCAACGATCACGATGTCGAAGAACTCTGAGCGTATTAATCCAATGCCTGCTCCAATGCAAGTGGTGAAGATGGTGTCGCTACGTTTCACCATTTGAGTGGCCTTCTTCATAGCTTTGTAGTCGGAGTGAATTTCCTGCCCGGCCATTGCATCACATGTATACTTGCGTAGATCATCCGCGACTTTGCGCACCTTGACGAAGTCAGCTGAATTCACCTTTCAAGATGGGTGATGGGTAACATACCTCAGTTGAGACTCGTACCAGATCAGGTTGAGTCTTTCTGGCCAGTGGCTGCCTCTGAAGACGCTGTATATACCGTCTCATCACATTGTCCACTGCGTTGTGTGTCGGTGCCGTAACCAGAACTCGCGCTTTGGCATTAGCTGCTTGTAACGCACAAATCATCTCAACGATCGTCTCCGTCTTTCCAGTTCCAGGTGGACCCCAGAGACAAAGGAGTGAGCTATTGAGAGCCAACTTGATAGCCTGATTCTGGCTATCGTTCAGTCTCTCAATCCTGCTGAAGGAATATTCTGGTCGTGGAATGGAGAGGGAAGGGAGTCCGAAGATGATGTCTGCGACTCCGCAGCAGTCTTCCTGGTAGATGCAAAGATCCTTCACAGCGTCAATCATGGACTTTGATGTGACGAATGGACCACAGTCTTCCAACACCCACGAGCAGTCCTTGAAGTAAGGCGGGAGCGGATGAAGACACTCGCAGCGCGCACGGCCAGTCTCAGACATAACCACGAGTGCATCGATAGAATAGTTGTTACCCACCAACACGTTTGATGGCAGTGACGCAGTTGTAAGCCTCACGTGCGATCCCTTTTTCGGTGTTCCCGTTGCGTCAATTCTGAAGTCAATCTCGACCAGGTTACCTTTCTTGTCCTTTGGGGATAACTTAAGCTCATAAAGCCCCTGCTGCCTCTTCGCAACATTGTCAGCTTCTTCAATGTGATCCAAGGCGATCGCGATCAAGTTGCGCAATAAGAGGTTTGACACCTTTGAGTCAGTTACCATGAAACGAGACGCTTTGGGCTGCAAACAGCCCAGAAATAGATCTAGAGCCAAGTCTGTTGATCGGATTGTCAAGGCTGCAAGTTCCAGAAGAGTCGCCACGTCGTGAAGTGATAAGCTTCCGGGGGTAATAGCGGACAGAATTCCTTTCAAGGGCTCTAAAACAAGCTGCCCCATGGTGTTGGCGGACAAGATGAATGCTCGAAGAATTGGTAATAGTGAAGCTTCCAGCAGTATTACCAGGTCTTGGTTCTTCTCTGTACGGGATGAAGAGAGAAATGGTGTGAAGGTTATAGCCAGTGTCGGCTCAATCGCTAGAACTTGGAGCATTGCGTTGATTAGTTCATTCGGGTCGACAGCAGTTTTCTCAATATTGTTAAGAATGTGTTCAAAGCATCGCATAAGAAACTGCTTGTCGCTGGCTTTTCGGGCCAGTTTGAAGACCTGTTGGTACTGCTCGATTGATCCCAATTGTATAAGTCCAAATATGTCATTGCCTCTGACTAAGTCAATGAGCCAGGACGGATCGGAAGGTGATAAGATATCACTCCGGCTGGGCACCGAGTACTCCTTCGGTTCTTCTGAGAATAGAGGCAGTGTCTCCGTCGTGTCGATCTGTTCCAGCCAAAGATCCAGATTGCGCATCGATGCAACGTCGCGATTGCTGATGACGTAGATTTCCTACCTCACGTTAGCAGTGGCCGTATCATTTATGGGGACGAATAAACTTACTGCAGCTGTGGTCGGGGATCTATTCACTTTTCCAACATGAGTTTGAAGCCCTTTGCTGAACTTGTCTAGCGCAATACTCGCGATAACTTCAGCCTGCTTTCCTCTATCAACCATGTCTTGTCTCTTTCTGCGTCTGTCGCCCTGGTTCTGCACATTGCGATACTCTTCGTCATTATTCCCTGGTCGAGTGATGAAGACCCACGAGTTCCGTCGCTGCTTCTCAAACAGTTGAAAGACATTACCATCACAGTAGAGCTGGTACTGCATCTTGGTGGGTAGTGACAGACGAGCCTGTCTTTGGGGTCCTTGCGAATGCGGGAACGCAAAGAGGCGGCCGGTGTTATCGATGACGCAGTCTTGTGAGCGCTCAATCTTCTTGGGTATGTAGATTGCAAGGGATAGCCGCTCGTCGGGCTGGAATACTATCAGAGTGCGCTGGAACAGCTCAAGATTTGTCGCAACAGCATCGTGAAAGGTTGCGAGGCGATCAATCGAAGAGTCATATGTTCTCTTCCATTTAATACCGGCGTGGTCCAAGTGGAATTGTTGGAGCTCCCCTCTTTGAACTATTCCCGATGAGCACAAAGAATTCTGAACCAATCCTTCTACGATACCAGACGCTGGGACATGAGCGAGGACCCATGCTTTTTGATCTGCTGTGAGAATGTTGAAGTCGAAAAAATGGAGCAGGCTATCAAATGATGTATTGTTCTTTAAACACCATGAATAGGCCAACTTGACACATTCGAACTCACTGATCGCGACATCTTCACGACTGAACAAGAGTTTCACAGCGTCGAGATCATACCCCGTCAGGACTCCGTTCTGCGTCAGAGCCAGTCGACGCACCCATTCTTTCGCGTCGGCATGAAGAACATCGAGTATGAATGGTGGTGCATCAGGCAACGGCTTTGGTGCAGTCCGCAACTTGTCAGGAATTTTGATTCGATTGCCATCGACACATTGCGAAAAGAGTCGATTGAGCTCCTGACACTGGGCGCTCATGGGGCCGGCAACTCGAGCCCAGTCGAGGTATAGGTTCTTTACTTGACCGAGAGAAGCGTTTTGGTACTTTGCAAAGTAAACAAGGCGGTCGTCGTCGGTGATGGGGCGGAACTGGATTGGTTCCCGACCCCCGGGATATAGAGCTGGGGCTGAGACTGTTGATGGGATCAGGTCGGGGTCCCAGGAAACAAAGACTGTAAGTAATCAGCACTCGCAATTCAAGTTGTCTGGAGCACTCACAGGTATCGCCGTCAAGATCACCACCCGACATCAGGTCAGCGGCCGGCCTTCTTCCTCGCGTCGAGAAGACAATACAGTCGACCAGATGCGAGAGCTCAGGCCGTTCAACGACCTTGAACTTCTGCCAATCGCCTGGATGAAGACACGGATTTCTGATGACCATGATCTCAGTGTTCTTCAGAGCATGGGGTAAACCATTCTCTTCCAGCGTCACCTTGACCGCACATTCTCCTTCCTTCAAAACATCCCAAGCGTCACACACACCAAAGAGAAGTCGAGATTTCTGTATGAAGATGCGACACTTTTGCCCGCCCTGCTTGTTCAGCATTTTCTTCAGTTCATCGTTGACTTGGCCGTTGATCTGAGTCTTTACACTCTCAAGCCCTTCGAGGAGCACGCGCTCTGCAAGGTCCGGGCGATTGACATGGCTCAAGAATCGGAATGCATCGCGGAAGTCGGACTTGGCGTTGTTGAGGAGGTTGAAATGATGGCGCTGTTTAGAAAGGAGGGTCTCTTGAGAGATGCCGAGCGCGTGGAGCAGGATGATGCTTTCGTCGTTGAGGAAACCATATGAGAAAGGCTGAGATGGTAAATGGTCAGTGAGGTCTGATGGGCAATTGGGCTGTTTACCTTGGAGTGCTCGACTACTGCAAAAGAATGATCATCGCCGCCACTAAACTTCTTCATCGACTTTCGAAGCTTCAGCAGTGCTTTCTGCTTCTTCATTCGAGGATCAACAGTGACAACACCTTTGTACCCTCGATATCGTAGTTGAAAGACTGATGGCGTGTATCGACTATCTCGAAAAAGGATTCTTGTTCGTCGCGACAACTCTTGTGCAAGACTGGGCGCGATAAGACCGCAACCATCGGTGAAGACGTATTCATCTGATTCAACATCTGGGATATCATCGCATCGGTCGGGATTGATGATCATGGCCGTCTTGGAAGATGAGAAGAGTAGACCAATTCGCTTGGCCTTCTTGCCCACTGTCTTCATTCTGGTGAAATCACCCATACCCTCGATTTGCCTCGAGATCTCCTCCTTCGTCGCCGCCATCAGAAAACATGATCGCGATTTGAGTTGAGTATTACTGTGGCCATAGAAATTATAGTGTACCCCGTTCAAAATGATACCAGCTCGGAGACATCTGATGCTGTAGTCCGAAACCTCTTGGCGAGTGCGGGGCTGTAAATCTGTCGTTGGCTGTTGCTCTTTGGCTGCGGCGCCGAAAACGAGTGGTTTGAAGGCTTCGAGGGAGAAGAGCATTAATCGGTCGGTTGGATGGTCGGCTGTGGCACGATTTGGCGTGTTGGGGTGAACTTTGAGGATCATTGAGTGCTTGCATTCCTTGAGGTCGGTTTGAAGGCTGATTGCCTTGATGAGATTGGCTTTCTTGAGAGTAGAGGGCGACGGGAGACTCGGGACCTGAAAATCCCAGACATTGTCGTCGAGACTCAAGACTGAACGCAGCGTAAAATGAAACCCTTTATCTGCCTTTTGGGAAGCCATTTTAGCTCCTGATGTCTAGAGTGAGGCTTGAGTTTGAGGTTGAGATGAGCGGGGTAAAACTCGACGCGCTTGAGGGGATAGAGAAAGTGCAAATGAACTCATCCAATGATGTTAAATTCACTGCCGTCGGTGATTCGTGGTCATTGGGCATTCGAGTTGCACCGCATGCTGACCCCCTCACTTCTTCAACGGTCAAAGAGTCTACGCCTTATGTATTCCCACCACGGTCGCCATGTCTTCAAATGCGCATATCCCAAATATCTACATCATTGGACCGCAATCAACAGGCAAAACAACACTAGTCAACAAGCTACATAATGACCTAGAGCACTGGCTCGCCGATATGTCAATCGATAAACCACAAATAGTATCCGAAGTCGCCAGGACCGTTCTGGTCAAGCGCAAATACTCAGCCAAAGACATCCAAACGTCAACTACCAGGTGCTTTGAACTCCAACAACTCATTCTTGAAGCACAAGCATCCTCCGAGAAGGAAGCTCTAGAGACCTCCAGTTGGTTCATCTCCGACCGTTCCGGGTTCGATCCATTGGTCTACGCAAAGCGATATGCCGCCCCAGGCGCAGTGCGAGAATTGAAGCAGCTCCCTGCTTGGAAAGAGGTCGAGGCGAGAATGGAGAGGTCTTTGATCGTGGTCTGCGAAGCCGGTACGCCGTGGCTGATGGATGATGGGGTGCGATTGATGCCTGGTAGTAATGATCAGTGGATGCAGCTGTTCCGGGACTTTTGTGAGCTATTGGATGAGGTTGGGTTTGAGTACTGTGTGGTACCTCGGACGATGTTGGGTCTCTCGGAACGGGCAGAGCTTGTACGTGCAAAGTGGACTGATAGACGACTGTCTCTGATAGACAGTCAGTCCAATAGGCGATAGCACAAGGAGTGGAGAGGAACCAAGGATCGGTCTGATCATCAAATCAACGCCACGGATGACCTTCCATAATTATAGTCATTGACATATATACATACCTTCTATGGCTGACTACATCACCTCTCTGAGGAAGCGCTCTGCGGCGGACCTCTAGAGGTCCCAGTATTATAGGTCTTAAGCTCAACCGAGTATGTGTAATCAGCACATATTCCGTTTTGTTCATTCACCAAAATCCCTTTATCCGAGTCCTCGTCACTCAATCGCTCCCAATTGTTGTCTCCACGATTAACGTGTGTAGAGGTTATATCTCGGTAAGTAGGATTCGTGAACACGCGCTTTGGGCCCCGAGAACTGCTGTCGCCTATCTTTCCGCCACCAATCGTGATGAGTGTGTTTGCATTGGGTGTACCCGTTGAGCCTTGTGATGCTGGACCTCGGGCTCGCTTGTATAAGATTCGTAATAACGGAAGGGAGGCGGCGATGCCGCTAATACCAATTTCGACGGCGACGACGTAGACAGTTATCCAAATGATGTATGTCACCTTAGGCTTGAGTAAAGTGCGCGACAGCTGAGATGTCATCAATCAGCTGGTCTCTTGTACATATCCAGGGCCATTCGATGATCTCCCAATCAATGTTCTTGTGATTGACTACAGCTCGTTGCAGCCATCAGTTCAGTTGAGTAAGCCCTATCGATATCTCGGCCAGATTGTTGCAGCCATCATGATATGGCTTTCCACTCAAGTTACATGTGCAGAAAGACTCGGACTAAATGAGCGGTGGATGCAGTTACACTGTGTCCTCTGTGGTTGTCAAGCGCCACAATACAGAGTTTGTCTTGTCAGTTGCATGTGATGGTACCCGACCAGATAGAGCTATGCCTAATCCCACGCCACTTGCTCCAGTCAACCATAAACGACTTTGTCGCGGCTGATACTGTTTGTCATTTGATACGACAGATCGTGAAATGCTGTGTACTGAGCGTAACGAAAACATCCCATGTGCGATGAATAAGATTTTTACGTAATATGTACGTTGGGTGCAGCAATTCACTAGCCGCCTCATAAAATATATACAGCACCGCTCGCTCTGCACTCTCATGATAATCTGAGTGGCAAAACTAAACCATTGAGTTCGCTTGAAATAACCTACGACATCATATCTTCAATCCCATCATCCCAGCTCCATTGCAAAAATGGAAGAAACCGGTGTTGCGCATAAAGTCATATCTGTTGTTCTCCGTCTTGCTGAACTTGCCTCTGCTATAATCGTCCTAGGCATTCTCTCGCGCTTCTGTTACCTCGCTGGCATCGCGCAGGTGCATATCGATGGACGCATCATCTACACCATCGTCGTTGCGTGTCTCGGTATTCTTTATTCCATCTTTTTCTGTCCGCCATTCAAGTCTATGTTCTTGAGCTTTCCTTTTGACTTTATAATGTTTGTCATGTGGCTCGTGGCATACTGCTTGCTCCAGACGGTAGGGCCTTGCCATTCTCTCATCGCCCCACAGCTAACAACACCTACTGATCCGCGATATTTGCTTTTCATAGAGAACCGGTAGTCATACTTGCTCTGCAAGTTGGTACTACAATTATTGGGGCTACTACTGGGGTCGCTTTTGGCGAGCCGGACCTGTTGGGGCAGTGAATATTAACTCGGCGGGTTGCTCCTCGTGGAGGACAGCCCTTGCGTTCGCATTCATTGCGTGGTTTCTCCATCTTCTGAGTGGAATTCTTGTGAGTCACTTCCGCCATGTCATTTCTAATTCGAGCAGAATGGGACGAGCTGACGCAACCAAATACAGGGTATTTATGTTTTCCGTACTTATATCAGGCTCGACGAGACAAAGACCGATATCAAGCAACATGCGGAAAAACTTACCAAGTAAGCACTCCAGAGCATGAGCGATTGTGGTATTTAGATGGTAGACTAATGATTCTTGCACTCAAGAGGTGACCCGAAAATCCATGGTTATCAGCGAAATGTTGAAGCGACAGATAATGTCTAGACCACAATGCCTCTGTCAGCGTTCTAGCCCGGGGAGGGCAGGCGGGGTAACTTTTGGGGTAAGCAGCCACAAACGGCAAAAGCCGAAGTACAAACTTTCCTTGATCCACGGAATATACCATAACCCCACAGATTGAAACAGGGATGTAGCATGCACTTAATATACTGGATTTAGTCTTACACAGGTGACCATGAAAGTATGCATTGACTTGTCCAATCTTAAGCTACTCAAATCATACGTACAGTAGCACGAAATTGAGAAACAGGGTAACTCCCACCACTACCGCACACGGTACGAGGTGTCCTATACCACTGGTAATAATCTGCTCCGGCTCGTACGTACCTGGCGTCGTTGAGTTCGTCGTGCCGTTCCAACAGTATCTTGAGAAGCAGTCTCTGCATTTGGACGGCACGGCCGTCCCTGTGCGGTCAAAGCTGCGAGCCAATATCGCACAGCCTACACAAGCTGGCCAGTCGGGGTCAACCGTGCCATTTCCCATGGTGGCGACGTTGTACCCGTTAACAATGATCTCATTCCGTTCCGTGTCGCTGTATTCGAGATCAAACGTTGTCGAGTTGGAGTGGTACGTATACGGTGCGTTGGGCAGGTAAACAATGAGTGGTCCCGCCGATTTGTTGGAGTCTGTATCGCAGCCGAAAAAGGTGGGACGCTTGTTGAGACCAAGGTTGACAAAGGTGTTCTGATCTGGTATTTTGGGAAATCTGCTATTCTGTGTCGACGTGCCTGCCTCGGATCTCTCATACGTTGCCAAGAGCGCCGTGCCATTTGGCCACCGGGTCATAGTATCAGCAGAGCCATCAACAGCCAAGATGACATCGACCTGACGGTCAGATAAGAGCAGTGGGTGTAGAGGAATGTTTTGCAGATCCTCCCCACCGTCAACGAGTGTTAAGATTGTCGTGTTGGCGTTTGAGTTGTTTGTGGGGTTATACTTATAGAAGGGATTAGGCCAGTTGGCGATATCCCTATTCTCCTCGCCAATATTTGCCAAGGTATTGTTTATGGCTTCAAGCAAGAAGTCTGGTACATCGTTAGCCTTCTGGATCTGCAGAAAGGCCTGGTTGAATAGTGAGGCAGATGTCCCCATGACAAATCCGACGTTATCGACCCCCGCGATGCAATTTTTTCCTCGTTTGATAGTGCCGTTATCGAAGTCGGAGCCGACATATTTCAAGGGTGCAAATGCGGCAAGCCCAGGATCATAGGAACCCATTTCCCAGGGGTTGAACTCGACGATGGTGGAATTGCTGGCTATCTCGAGTTGGCCTGTTACCCGTTCGACCGCAACAAGAATGGGCATAGGCGTTTCCGCATTGGCGAAGTCGGTGTCGTTCGCAATTGATGAGAAAGTATATGCTAAGGTGAGGTCAGCTTTCTACTCCAGAAAAGAACTCACGGGAATCAATACCTGGTCCTCCATCGCTTGCATTGACAAGCTGATAAGACAAGGATCTTCCCCAATAATCGGTTAGGCTCTTGTTGTAGCCCGCTTCGACCTTATCATTTACGTCTTGGTATAGCTCGCGGTAATATCGTGTTACCGATAGGTCGGATGGCCCTGTATTGTATCCAAGTCAGCTCATGTCACTCAGCGCTTCTCAATCTGGAGTCCAGCCCCAACAAACCTTCAATGATTGAGTCATCAAACTGCCAGAGGGTTCCTAGAAAGGCACTGGATCCAGAGACGATGGACTCTACTGTGGTGAAGTTCTGCATATAGAGACTTCCCACAACCCAACTACCGCCAGACAGCCCACTCAGGTACGCTGCGGCTTGGAGGATACCGCCGAGATGTCCTTTACCAGTGGAATTCTTGGTTCGACTGTCAAAAGCGGCAATGGCACCAGCCCCATTCATCATGGCCCTGTAACCCCCTCCTGAGATGGCAATGCCGATTCGGGGCAGCGCGCCGCCATCACTAGCGATACCATCAAGATATCTATCAGTATCTATATCACCAATATCAGCTCGACTAAGGACGTCCTTCAACACTGAGATCGTGTTGTTGTCACGACGTTCCAGCCATGCTGTTTCATCAGTTGACAGTCCAGTTGCCTGTCGGATGACCGGCCGTGTATCCGGGCATGAGACTTGGCCTGGAGCGTAGCCATCAGGAGCATCTGGAACCCCTCTGCGCTCCATAACTGGTAAAGCCTCAGCATCCGCGATTCCGTTCTGTACTACCAAGGCACGTGTTAGGCTAAGGGTCACTGATGATCATAGAGTATTGACTTACTCGCGGGCGAGGCCATCAGCACTGCAACTTTGAGTAATTGTCTGCAAATCATCATAAATTGTCAAGAGCCCTAGTTTTGCCTGAACTCATGAGCCTCGTGCGATCGGTTGGGTTGGTGAGGTCAAGGACAACAATAGTTTTGACAAGACAAAAACAATATTAGCATCAGAGGATAAGAGTAGCCTGCAGTTTGCCCTATGGCTGAAGTGATATTTTGGACTGATACAGGCAACCAAACACCGAGTTCATCTTTCCCCGCGACCACGTTTTGTCATAGTTACGCATCCCCCTCACTTAGCTTGCATTGCATATTATTTCGAGGCTTGATATTACATACGTACGCCATTTCAAGACCAGCGAGTTGGTTACTTAATCAAGACAGGGCTGCTATACAAAGCCGCCAGAGCTAATCAAATATGGGTGGTAAGCAAGTGCTCCAATAGATAACTTTATTTGACCACCAATACATTCACATGTGACATCGCATGTTAATTTCCAGCTGTCGCACAAATACAATGACACTTTGTCCATTCAATGGTGGTTGAAGCCACCTACAATACCCTTGGCACAATCCACAGGATATTTGGTAACAGCTGCCCACACACCATCACCTGGGCTTGGATCTGCCATTTTCGCTGGTCCTATAGGAGCATTAGACTTCCACGCCATCCCGGTAAGCATCAGACTCACCAAATACGAAGACAACGACAGCCTCCTTGCCCCGCCCACCCAAGATGTCAACCGTGAAATCAGATACAGCACAAGAGGCGTCAAATTTGTTTGGCCCAACATACGGTACGTTCCACATAAACGCAACCTCGTTCCTCCCCTCAAATCCGACAATGCGGTACGTTATCGAACCGTCAATCCCTCCGCCAATATGACTGGACTTGCAGCGCAACATGCCGCTCTCCCCTGCTAGTATTGTTTGCGGCGGCTGTAGGTCTGGCGTCTTGGTCCATTGGCCATGGTTGAGAGTTGGCCATTCAGGCTCTGTATTGAGCTCCTCATTGGTGTGGTTCAGAATGACGATGAGTAGCTCCCTCGTGGCCATGGCGTTGTTGGCTTCGGAAGTGTCAGTCAGTAGGTAGATGTTGATCAAGACTGCGTACAAGAGGTGAAGATATATTTGACGATGATATGCTCAAACAAGAGTGTTTGAAGGAAGTAGCGGTTTAATATACTTTATAGGTCTCTATTGGACGACACCAAACCTGACATTGTCATCTGATAGCGTTAAGACGGACAAACTAGAAGTCACAGCCCCCTCACCATACATGCTCCTGCAGCTATAGATGCTCATAAGAAAGAATGACAGGTTATTGAGGGGATCCCCAAGTTGGTAACTCACCACCATCCAGAAAACCCACCCCACCCTTGCCAAGCTGCACAGGGCGCGTCATAACATCATAATCTCATTTGAATACAGTGTATAAGCTTATACTGAGAAGGCACCAATGGTCAAGATGGTGGGGAAACATCAGCGGCTGATCAGGTTTAGCGGGGACGATTGGTGCGGGGAGTTGTCAAACCTTATAAATGCACAATGTCACATCGTTCAGTGCAAGTTGAACGACCTATAACACCGACAGGGCCTGCAAGGGTTGTCATATGTCACAGCAGTGCCTCCGTATGGGAGCGGAAACGTCATTTCGAATCCGAAGTGATAAAGAACACTGGGTTGGGAAAAGCAGGGACCTGGATCGTCAGGGCAGCCATAATTTGAGTTTTAATAAAGGTTAATCTAGAAAATCATACCCCAAGACACAGTATCACTTTGGGGTTTAGGAGGCTCTTGCACACATTGTTATTTATGACCGATAAAGTTTGTGAATATCGCCATCTTATTAGCTCGTGTGGTTCATAGCATGCTTAATGATGTTATTGTTACGGTAGCAAGATTGAGGGGGCTCGTGGCTGTGTGCTAATTAGGCTTAGTATTAGAAGTCTGTTCACAAAAATGAAGAAAAGTTTATTTGTCGCATAGGCCAATAAATCGATGCAAATCGGTCGTCTATTGAACCCTCCACGTTGAGCAAATTTCAATTGCCATTATGTCATTGATTTCGGAGGAGGAATACTGTGCAACAATGCGTTTCAGCTCCGCTGAAACTTGTTTGGCATCTGTGGAACTAACCCAGAGGACAGGCCAATTGACCTCATTGCTATATTTATAGATAGTAAAGTAGATATAAACTTTATTTCCCTTAAAACAGTAAATAAATTAAAGCTATTATTAAGAAATAAAAGAGATTTTTATATAGTATATAATAAAAAGAAAAAAATATACTTTTATAAAAATAAAGAAATTATTAAAAAGATTAATTATTTTAAGTGTAATAATAAAGATTTTAAATAAATAAATTAATCTATATTAAGTTTATATTTATAGATAATATAAAATATAATATTAAGTAAAGTAAAGTATTATATTTNNTTAATATTTATAGAGTTATAAGGCATATATTAAATAATTATAAAGTATTATATCTCTTAATAGTAAATAAAGTAGATTATATATATTTAAGTAAAGAAGTTTTATTAATAGCTAATAAGCTAGATCTATAGAAGTGCTAATAAATATAGTTTATATATTAAAAGTAATTTAAAAGAATTATTAAAATAGTTAAATTATAGTAATCTTTAAGGTAGTTAAATTATAGTGATTTTAAATTATAATAGTTCTTAAAGTATTATAATCTTATTTATAAGGTAATTAAATTTTAATTAATTTATAATTATTAAGGGGCTAATATTTTATATAAGTTTTTATAGATTATATATAATATAATTACTAGGGTTATAATATAATTTGTCCTTTTTATTAAGTTTTATTTTTAAGACCTTAAAGTAGGATTAATTTATTTTTATTTAATTAATTTTAATTTATATCTTTAAATATATTTCTATTAATATATACTGTTAATAAGATATTTAATTATATTTTTAAGTCTATTAATTAAAAAACTAAAAAGTAAAATTTTTAATTAAAAATATTAGGTTATTATATAAACTTATTAATATATTATGTTTTTATTATTTTAAATATTAAAAAAAGTATTTAATAATAATAAATTCTTTTTATTATAATAAGTATTATAATAATTATAATAAGTATTATAATAATTATAATAAGTATTATAATAATTATAATAAGCATTTTAAGGTAAGTAATTTAAGCTTTATTAATAGAGTTAAATAGATATTTATAGTAATAAACATAAAGAGACAAATTCCTTTAAGGACTTTAGTATATTATGCTTTTTTTTCTTTTTTATAAATATAATTTTTTCGTTTTTTCTTTTATATTTAATACCATTAAACTAATTATTTAATTCTCTATTTTATACTAAAGACTCTATCTTAATTAACCTAATTAATAGTTTATATTTAGCTTATAGTTAGGAAGTATTAAAAGATATTATTTTATATAGTCTTTTCTTTATTATTACTCTTTACCTTTAAATTAATCCCTAAAGCCTAGAAAATCTACTTTATTAATATAGTTAGTCTTTAAAAGGACTTTAAAATAACTTAATTATTTAAAGAGGAGGCACTTTTATACTGCTTAAACTATAAATTGCAATAATTAAAGAGAAAAAGAAATATATTTAATAAAGAATAAGTAAGAGGCTAAAATAAATAATAAAACTGCTTATAGAAATAATAAAAAGCAATAAATCCTTTAGTTATAAAGCTAAAAGCAGTAAAACTAAATAGCTTATATATATAAAGAGTAATATTAAAATTATAAAGCTAATATTACTTTATAATAATTTCTTATATTAAGGCAATATTAAAATTTACTATATAAAGAAATTTAGCTTTAATTTAATAGAAAAATACTAATATTGCATTATGCTTTATAGACTATAATAAACTTAATATAGCTTAAAATTAATAAAACTTAAAAACCAGCATTAAGGCACTTATTAAGCTACTTAAGTATAGATTACTTAAAAAAGTTATTTTTATAATAATTAAATGTATTAATATTTTAATAAAATAGTTTAAAATTCTATAAAATTAATTAATTAATTAAATTTTAAAGACTTTAATATAAAATATTTTTATATTTATTATATTTTAAACTTTTATAAAGAACTTAATAATTATAATAGTAGTTAATATAATTATTTTAATAAAGATAAATAAAAGAGATATTTATAGCTCTTTATAATTATTTCCTTATTTAGAAAAGACTTTATAAAAACATGTTATATTAATTAATTAATTAATATTTACTATAATAAGCTTTATTAATACTTCTTTATTTTTTAATAATATAGAGACTGTATTTATTAAGCTGGTAATCTAGCCAATCTGGCCTCAGAAAGTAGTAATGGCCTTAGCTATAATAGTTAGTTAGCTCTAAGATCTCATTATAGCTATCTATAAATATAAGCCCTATACTATAGTTAACTAAATAACTCTATATATAGCTATCTTTAATAGTAAGAATATCTTAAAATATCTTTATCTCTTTAAATACTATATAGATAATATTAATATACCTAAAGGAAAATATATTATAATATTTAAGATATATACTATTTTAGCCTTTATAGAGGATATTTATTAAGCCTATAAAGGGTATAATTAAGAGGAAGTTAAGAAGAACTTTAAGGAAACTTTTATTATTATAAATAATATTACCTCTAATAGCCTTAAAGTTAAGCTTAAAAGGCTTAATTAAAAATAACTTCTTAAAGATTATCTTTAAATAATTAAATAATTAACTTAATATTAATTTAAGTTTAAAAAGCTAAATAATAACTATAAGAAATAAATTACTTAATTAAAGAATATCCTTAATACTATTTAATAAAAAGTCTTAAATAATATTACTTTATAATATAAAAAAACTTAAAATAAAATAAAAATAATACTTTATAAGGATTTTACTTAAATAATTAAATTAATTATTAATAATAAAATTAATTATTAATAATAAAATTACTAAAGCTAAGAATTATTATTATCTTAAGGAAATTAAAGATACTCTTAAAGTTTAAAAGCTTAAATCTATTAAAAACCCTCTTAAGGTTATCCTTAAGAAAGACTTTAAGCTAGCTAAAGAACTTAATATTAATAACTTTATTAATATAATATAAAAGCTATAAATTAATTTAATAAATATTATTAAGGACTTAATTAAGAGTTATATTAAAATACTTAATACTTAAATAGAAAAGAAGATAATAAATTAAATAATATCTCTCTTTTAATATTTAGGAATTTAAATTTATTTTATAGCTATTACTTTAATTAATTAATTAAAAGAAAAGTTTAATATAAACATTAATGCTTAATATATTAACTAAAGGCAATAATATTAATGCTGATATTATATTAAAAAAGGCTATTTTCTAGAGACTTACTATAACTTAAAGTATAATAGAAAGTATAACTTAACTAACTATAATGCATTAAGCAGTATAGCTTAAATAGGTATTTAAGAAACCTCTATCTTAAGTATCTTTATTAATAAAGTTAAGAGTGACTTTAGGGTTAAGAGGCTTATTTATGCCTAAATTAAAAGGTTCTTTAACTTTTATTTAGATTATAATATAGTAAATATAAAGAAGTATAATAATAAAAAGATTAATTAAAATATTTAAGGTAAATTAAATAAGCTTATTTAAGAGTACTTAAATAAGAGCTCTCTATACTTAAAGATATATACTTTAGTTTATGCTTACTTTAGTGGTAATATATATCTTTTAATAGAAGTAATTAATAGAATAAATAAGTTTACTTAATCTATTAAGGCTCTTAAAATATCTTAAATAAATTTCCTTATATTTAATATTAATAATAATAAAGAATTAATTAATTAAATAATTTTACTATCTATAGACCTTTAAGTCTTTAATATTAATATAAATATAAATATAAGGAAGTATATTTATATTAAAGATAAGAAAGAGATATAAATTATTAAAGTCCTTAAGAGGAGAATAATAAAAAAAGACTTAAAGAGTTTTAGTTTTATTAAGAAAGAGAAGAATATTAAGGGATTAAATAATTTAGATATATATTAGACTCTTATTTATAACTATATTAAAAGTAACTTTTATATAAAAAGAATTAATATTTCTTTATTTAATTTAATAACTTTAAATATATAGATAAATAAGGAAATTGTAAATAAACTTATAGATATAGTAGAAGGCATCTTTAAGATTTTATATATAATAATTAAAAACCCTTAATTTAATTAAAATATTTTAATATCTATAAATATAGTTTATTTTAATAGTTAAGACTTTTATAATAGCTATTAAAATAATATAAATAGAAGAGCTGGTATTTATGCTATTCTCTTTAAACTTAAAGATTAAAATTAAATTAATTAATTAGTTAATTATATTAGCAATAATATATAGAATGGCAAAATAGATTGTATATTAACTAAAAGAAAATATAAGATTATTAAAGATAAAGGCACTTTATAGGAATTTAAATATATTATTTAAACTATTAAGAAATAAAAGGCAGAGCTTTAATTAATAACTCTATAGAGTATATAAAAGGACTCTCTATATAATAAGATTTTAATTTATATTAAGGAATTAATAAATTTAATAGTTAATAATATTAAAGTTAACTTCTACTTAAGGAATAATAATAACGCCTTAATATAAGTATAAAAGCTACTAAAAATAATAATTAAACTTAATAACTTAAATAATAAGGTTATAAAAGCTATAATAAATATAGAATCTAAAAGGAATATTATTTTAAAAAGGATTATAAGGGATTATAAGCTAAAGATTATTAATATAAAGGCAATTATAACTTTCTTTATAGATAATAAGCTAAGAATAATTAATTAAACTAAAGCTAAGGTATATTTAGTAAATACTTAAATATTATAATGCCTCTTTATAGCCCTAAAAGCTATAATATTAATTCTTTTTATCTTTAATATATTCTTTATTAAATCTATTTAAGCTATATTTAATTACTTACTATAAGATAGTTTAATACTTTTAATTTATTAATTAAGAAATATAAAGTTTATTACCTTAATAGCTAAATTAATTAAATAGAAGTTAATAAAAATTAAAACTAAAGAATTAATTAATTTAAAATAAATATTAATTTCTATATTAAGTTAGAAATTAAGGATATTATAGGCTTAAAAGAGGATAATATTTTATTAACTATTAAGGCAATAAGTTAAAAATCTATAGATAAGGTTATTAAGCTAATTATATAAAAAAATATAAAATAATATTAAAAAGTCCTTAAGAGTATAAGTTAAAAGATTAAATAGTATATAGAGCTAGTAGCTATAAAGAAGAAAGCTATTAAAGCTGAAAAGAAAAAGAAAAAAGAAAAAAAAGACTTAAAATGCATTATATCTTTAGACTTTAATAAGCTAAAATTTAAAACTATTAATATTAAGGTTAATATAATATATAAATATATAGAAGTTAAAATTTATTTAATAAATAATATACCTTTAGATAGTTTAATTCTAAATAGTAACCCTCTTTAAAAGGAGAAGAAATAAGCTTAAATTAAGGATATACTTAATAATACTATAAAGTATATTAAATAAATTACTTTAAAGTTCTTTAAATTAAAGTAAAGAAGTTAATTAAAAAGAGAAAGGCTTAAGAAACTAAAGGATTAAATAAGTAAAATATTAATTATAATAAAACTTAATATATTTCTTAAGATTATATATAATTAAAAAGTAGCATTAACTTAAGACTTTATAAAATATAAATAGCTAAATTTAATTATTGCCTCTCTATAAGTACTAAAGGTAATTCCTTATAAGGTATAATAAATAAAAGATATTTTAATTCTAAAGAGATATAAAGCTATAATTATTAAATTATTAAAAAATAGCTTATATAAAGAGTACTAAAGGAATTCTATAAAGCCTATTAAAACCTTTAGTTTTTAATTATTAAGAAAAATAAAAACTTCTATTTAATTAACTTTATAATCCTTATAAATAAGGTAATTATAAAGAATAGCTTATTCTCTCTTTATATAAATAAATTCTTAATAGATTTTACTCTATATAAAGTTATATTACTATTAGACTTCTTTTTAAATATAATTAATTCTTTTTCAATAAAAAAAGCTAAAATATAATTATATTTAATATATTAATAAGGCTATTAAGGATATATAATCTTCTATAAGGAATAATAAACTTTATTATTTAATTTATAAGGAATATTATTTATATCTTTAAAGATTTTATTCTAAAAGTCTATAAAGCCTTCCTTAATAATATTTATATTAAGGAATTAACTATAATCTATAATAAAAAAGAGATTACTCTTAGGGTTAAAAGATATATACTTAAGTATTTTATTAATATTAATAAAGTCCTTATTAATATTAAGCTCTTAAGCTATATTATTACTAATAGTAAGTTATAATTTTACTAAAAGACTATAATAATAATTAAATATCTCTATAAAATAAATAATAAAGTATTAAATAATATTAAAGTAATTAAGATTATAAAGTAAATAAGTTATATTAATATAAAGAAAATATAATTATTTCTTAAAATTATTAAGTACTATAAGTAATAAATTTATTACTTTATATAAATTATTAAGCCTTTTATAAAGTTGCTTTAAAAGGATATTAATTTCTATTAAGGCCAGCTAAAATAAAAAACAATAAACACTCTAAAGGCTAAAGTTATATAATCTTTACTTTTAATTACTTTTAACTATATTAAGGAGGCTAAAGAGGTAATCTTTATAGTTAATATTAATTTTATAGGCTAAGGAGTAGTATTAATATAAATAGTTAATGGCAAGAGATAATTAATTTAATTTAAATTAAGTCTTTAAAATAAGGCTAAGTCTATATATAATGCAATAAAGAGGGAATATTATATAGCTCTATATATATTTTAATGGCTAAAAAGAATAATTTATAGCATTAAGTTTACCCTTAAGATAGATATATAGGTTCTTATATACTAATTAAATAAAAAAGTAAATAATATATTTAAATTATTAATTTTATAATAAATTAATTACTTTTTGCTTTTTAATTTTTAAATTTAATATATATTAAAATAGAAAAATAAAGTAATTAATAATTTATTATAAAAGCTTATAAAACTATTTAATTAATTAAATATTAAGGTTAAAAATAATATTAAGGACTTTATTAATCTTTATTTTAATATAATTAAAATTAATAAAGTACTTAAGATTTTAAATAAAAACTATTTATTAAAATTAAAATAATTAGCTTAATACTTTATAACTTTAAAAAGGCTACTTAATATAATAAATTCTCAGTATTATACTTTATAAGACTAAAGTAAGAATTTCTTTATATAAAAATATTACCTCTAAAAATGCCTTTATAGATATTAAGACTAGCCTCTATTAATAAAAAAGAATTTAGCAGTATAAAGGCAAGTAATTAAACAGTACTATAAGGTAAATAGCTATAAAGAATAAGATATTATAGTAAACTTTATTAAAAAGAGGTATTATTAAAAGAACCTTTAGGAAGAAGTTATTACTGCCCTCTATATATACTCTATACATTAAAAATATTATCTATAAAGACCTCTTAAGAAGGTTTAATATATAGTATTAATTAATCTCTTTATTAAAGTTTATTTTAATATATAGTATATACTTAAAGACTAAAGATATAAATATTTACTTAAGGTATATTATAACTTTATAGAGTAAATAGAAGTAAAGCTACTAAAGGTATTATTAATAATAATAATAAAGAAGTTTATTAAGAGATTAATTTTTTAATATAAAATAATATTAATTACTATAATAAATAGAGAACTTAAAATAAAGAAGAAGTTACTTAAGGTATTAAATTTATATAGTATTAAATAGATTAAGACCTTATTATATAATCCTAAAGGCAATAGCTTAAATAAATATAAATATAATATATTATATAAAGTCTTTAAGAAGTTATAATATAAAGAGAAAAATATATAAATTAAGAATTTTAAATATACCTTATTTATAAAATAAATAGCTATAAAGGAATTATATAAATACTTATCTTTTTATTTAATATATAGCTAAAAGTTTATATATTTATTACAAGTTAAGTATTTTACTTAATAATTAATTAATTAAAATAAAATATATATATTAAAAGAGAGATTATAAACTTAAATCTATATTTTAGAAATAAAAGGGATAAATATAAAGAAGGCTAAAGTTAAAGTTATTAAATATTAAAAGCTTATTGCTACTTAATGTAATAAAGAGCTTAAATATAAAATTAAAAAATAGCTATTAAAAATTAAAGACTTTATCTTAAAGTATAATATTTTTAAGATAAATAATATATTAATTAAATATAAAATAATTAAAAAATAAAATAGCCCTTTTTGCATTATTAAATACTATTTAAGTATTAATTTCTATATTTTATAAAAGTTAAAAAGAGAGCTATTAAAGAAGTTAATATATAAAGACTATCTATATATATAATAAAATAAGTTTTAAATAGATAAATTAGTCTATATTAAGTTTAATATTTATAGAGTTATAGAGCATTTATACTGAGCAGTAATGAGGTATTATATCTCTTAATAGTGAATAATATAGATTAGGCGTATTTAGGTAAAGAAGTCTTATTGATAGCTAGTAAGCTAAGTTCTATCTAAGTGCTAATGAATGTGGTTTATATACTAGAGGTAGCCTTATGGCTCAGTAGAGAATGAGAGTAATTTAAGAGCTAGATCTTAAGGATTGCTGATAATCTATAGTGATCTATTTTTAGAGCGTTGTAATTTAAGTGATTTAATAAAAGAGGATTATTATTAGGAGATATAATCCTATTGTGATTGGTGGAATTTGTAGGGGCTATATAATGTAGCTATATGGGTTATAATATAATGTCTCCTCTTTATTGAGTCTTGCCTTTAAGATCTATATATCTTTCTGTTTTTATATTAGGCTTTAATAAGTGCTAACTTTCTTCCTTAATTATTTTTTGGTATGCCTTATTAATTATTATATTATAGAATCTTTAGTTAAAATCTTATAAGACTTTAGAGTATATCTATTTAATAGATTTAATTATAAAATTTAATTTTAATATTATACCTTATTCCTTCTATAAAGGTAAAGGCCTTTATTATAAGATAATTAAGTATTCTTCTTATTATTTTAAGTATATTTAATAGAGTTAATCTTATAATGCTTTTAGTGTTATAATTACTTATTATGCATTATCCTTCTCTATTTTTATTACTTTTTATTAACTCTTTTTAATTCTTTATTTAAATTATAAGTTTAACTATTTAGAATAAGTAGAAAAAGAGGCTAAGGAGAAACTTCTTAAGGCTTAATAAGAGATTAATAAGGCTATTATAAGATTATTTTATATTTATTATTAAAAGTATTTATAATATAAGTAAGGTATTTAGTTTATTATTAATAATATAAATATTTTTATAGATAATATTATTGCTTAGGAGGAGGATATAGCGGTTCTAGATGTTTAGTCTTTTAATAGTGCTAATATTATTAACTAGAATTTAATTTTTATTTCTTTAATCTTTAAAGTTATTAATAAAAGTTCTTTAGAAGTTATTAGGCATTAATAAGGTATTTTAATAGTTTCTATATATTTTCACTTTCTAGATAGTTCTTCTATTTAATTAAATATATCTTTTATCTATTAATTTTCTATATATCTTTAATTTCTTTTACTTTATATATCTCTAGTTCTATAATTTATTATAATTTATTGCCAATCTTAATATATATTATATTGGCTATAGGTTTTAGCATTAAGATATAATAAATTAAGTAGTATTTAATGTTTAAGGGTAAGTCTAGTTTATATTGATTTTGCTCTGTTTTTCGCTTAATCTTAACTAATCCTAAATACTTATAGTTTAATTTATAACTTAATTGATTTATTTTAATGTTTTTAATAGATAAGTAAACTATATCTCTCTCTATAAAGGTTAATCTCTTTAACCTTTTAAGGTTATAATATCTCTATATTTTCTTTTTAATAAATTTTAATTCTATTTTAAGTTTATTATAAACTTCTTTTAATTTATTACTTATAATAATAGC
>NJCR01003271.1:0-20316 GCA_002234235.1 Fusarium hostae
CACTCGCTTATAATGCACGTTAGATCTCGATCTTATACTATCGTTATTTATATCTCTCAAAATATGCTTTCAACGTTTCCCACGAAGACGCTGATAAATCACCACTAAGCCACAGATTCTTGTCCGCATCACGTCCCATATTAATCCCTACTGAAACGGGGAAAATCATGCTCTCAAGCTTTCCCATATGATAGTAAGTTGGACGAACAGGTCCCATGCTCTGCCTATTCACATTTCCCATGACTGCAGGGCTAAAGTCGGTCTTATCAAGGAATCCCGACTTGGCCCAGTTGGACGATATAACCATCGCGGTCGTTGCATCGCCCACTAAAGGCGGATTTCCACCTTCGATCATAGATTTGTAAGCCGCCTTGCCTGTAGCCTTGATCTGTGCCTCCGTTACTTGTTCAACGACAGCTTGGCGGGAAAGCAGCGCGACTTTTCCAAGGGGAAGATCGAGCGCGTCTTTGACAGGACAGTAGAAAAAGGCTGCGCAGGGTGCATTTTGTACGTATGCAGAACCATCAAGGAATAAAGACTTGAGACGATCTCGCGGGTTAACAGCGATGAGATTAACAATGGATCGACCTCTGCCCATAGTTTGCGCAACACAATGGTTGACGAGCGCCAAGATTACGTCGTTCTCCGAAACAAATGGCTTGCTACCGTCGGCGGGGTTTTCCAGTGAAATGTCACGCCTGGCTTCTGCCACTATGGCATCAATCGCCTTGCTTGGAACACGGAGCATTCGAGATTCTTGAGGCGCCATCCAGCCATCAAAGGCCGCCCTAAGAGCCCAGACAGCCAGCCTCCAACCCGAGAGAAGCGAACCATCGATCTTGGGTCTCTCTGTGGTATCAGATCGGTACAAACCCGCCATTACATCATCTTTGTAGCCCGGAAACCTGGCGACTTGGTCAGATTTTCCGGCCAGAATTAAACACCAAGCGTCAAGAACCATTGATAGACCGCCTAGGTCAGTGGTCATGTGTGAAAATACAAGTGACACGAGCGTGCCATCTTGAAATGTTACCACGTGCAGAGAGAATTGTGGCGCGTCAGTAGAACAGAGATCTTCAAAACCTCTCGGGGCACTAGGACCTATACCGAGTGACTGAAAATCAGCAGGATTTGGAAACATGGTAAGGGCATCCGATCTCGTCGGAAATTTGGATGCTTCAGGGTGGTCTGCGAAACGCATTTTATGCGCAGCCTTGGTGAAGTGAACAGCAGGTCTTTGTGCTGAGTATTCCTGTGGAACATGGACTTCAGCTTTGCCTTGGTCCTATAATCGTTAGGTTGTTACACTAATACTTGCGAAGGATTCCGCTCACGTTACGGCGTATTCTACCGCCAAGTCTCCTCCATCCGTCCATTGTGAAGAGCTTTGATAGTGCTTCGTTCAACTTGTCAGCATCCAGCACTTCATCGAAACGTGCCGTCCACAACAGAGTACACCCGCGCATAAAACCGGTGTCATCGAAGGGATGCATAGGCAGTATATCGTCCGTCGCTACTGGAGGCATCTGGGAGCGCTTGGGTGCTTGGCCCATCAGACTTGATATTGTAGCTCCCATTGTCGGCACACAAAATGACTCGATAGTAACGAAGGAATTTGCAGACTCATGGTCGCGAGGGCGGAGGCTTTTATTTAATTAGCTGATTCAAACGGGATTCCGAATGTCAGCATTTAGATCAAAGCTACCGAAAGGCTAGCACGAGTAGCGGTGAAGCTTGTACACTTCGGTATTGGTTCAATACGTAGTTTTTCACAATACATGCCTGATCACCAACTGCCGTGCCATTAACGGTCTCGAATGTCGCCTGCTTTCCCTTGCCAAAGCCTTATTCTTGAAAAAAGAAAAAAAAAGCTATTAGCCTGATCTAGTAGTGATGTCAGGGCCGACGCAGACCGGTTAAACAAGGACAATGATTTACAATGCTAAAAGCCACTATCACCAATATATAAGAAATAGCAAGGATCTGCATCCCTGCGTAATTATACATAAACATGCTTAATCTCTTTACCAACTAGTAGTGTTGTAATCCCACTAGTCTTTCTCCGTATGGATTATCTTGCTTGGATTTATGAGGCAAAGAGGGTCTAACACAACTTGACCATATGGATAGCATCTACTGGCACTAAGCATTTGCAACTAGAGGTCTTGCTAGAATATGGTTTTTAGAAATAGGCCAGTAGTAAAAACCTGTCAGAAAGAAGTGAGACGGCATACAGGCCGCAAAAATGTAACGGTTGCACAAGCCGTTAAACCACAGAGCAATAGATCGGGCCATAATCACTATGCAAGCAATTATGGGATCAGTATTGATCACAATAGATCACTACTGATTGCGTAGTCTTGGCAATGATTGAGTTCAGTAAGGAATGCTGTGATTGGTGAAAAATGTGGGGTACACATGACCTTGTCATAAGGGTCGTAACATTATCTCTATTGCTAAAAGGACTATTTCTTTCAATATAGGTAATTTCAATCCCTCTGCCTAGAGTAATGCATTTATAATTAATACTAAGAATAAATTTACCCATAATGATACTTCTTAGAGTGAGGTTTCTTTGCACCTTAACTGCAATTAGCTAAATTAACTTAACTACTAGGTGATATCTTTGTTGGGGAGGTTAGCTCCCCTAATGGCTACAGCTTTGTCCTAACGGCTACTTTTAGGCCTGGGCCGGGTAATTAATACCAGATCCAGCCTTCAACGCCTTCTATGTCGTTTCTGGTCCTGATCTTCAGGTCGGCCAGCTCATGGATGTTGCAAGACTCGATGGATAGGCTCTTAAGGTCGACTTTAGTGTTCGCGGTTCTATTGTTACCATCAGCCATAACCAAAATGGTCGGGTGGTAATTGGAAAGGAAGGAGCTTGTGTATCTAGTATTAGAGGACTCTTTGTGTAAGGAGGAAATGAATTAGTTAATGAACAGATTAACGTGACTATCAGTGGCTACCATATACTTCAAGTCTTATTAATAATCGGGCTACTGGCACTCTTGGGATATTTATTAATTGCAATAGTTACTCTCTAAGTTGTATGCTTTTAACTTAATTATATACCTTTATAACCAATAGTTATCTAGCTTACGGGTTATCCTTATAGAATAATTGCGATTTAAGTTGTAAGCTTGGGTAGTGAAGTGTTCTTAATTCTCTAAGTATATATTTTGAGACTGCTGCCTTACTTGCACCATGAATGGATGTGGCACCAACAAAATCGTCTAATAAAGTTACCTGGTACTGACCGATAAGATGGATATGCTATTGTCGTATCGTCTCACCTGAATATACGGGGTAATGCTATGCTTGATCTTAAACACCTTTTGGTAGAGGCTTAATTGAGGAGGGCATATTGAGAGGCTTTTCACAGTTGTATTCTTTCACCGCCTGGGAACTTCCAAGTATTGCATCTCGTAACGATGTTATTGCATCTCACTTGCGCGTTTTCGAAAAGCACAGTGACAGAGCCAGTCATTTGAAAATGCGACTGACGAGGTTGGAGGTTTCGTGATGTAGGTCGATCAATATTTAATTCCAAAACTTTAAAATTTCGGTAATAGAGCTGGGAAGAGATATGAGCTGTATTTCCCCTTATTGGATGGGGGGTTCTTGTTATTTGGGGATAAGGTGTAGTTGGCAAGCTGAAGGAAAATCGGAGAAAAATGCATAAAGTAGTATAGTCCCAGCTGTCTGAGTGATCGAATGACATTTTTTTCTCATAAGAATCCCGATGCTGACGGAGGCAAGTACTGTTTTTTTATGACTCGAAAGGACGTATTGAGTTAAACAGTAAGTATATTGTGGGACCTGGCGCATAATGGTCCCGATTTGGAAGAAGCTGTCATCTTTCGGCATACGTTGTGATGCCGACGGGATTTCCGGCTTGTCAGCATAACGTGTAAGCATGGCAAATAAGGCTTATCAATCCAAGATGTTCCGAAACACTTTCTTTGAGTATAAAAGAAAGTTCATTATCGTAATTCATCATGCGATTCATAGTGTTCAATTCACGTCCATCGAGGTCATATTTGTTACTATACTAGACCGATAATATTCTTCGAAAAGAACCATGTCCGAATACGGCTCATCAAAATTCCAATCTGGCGGATTGAAGCTCTTCGCCATATTCTCCATGTTCACAGGAACCGTCGATCTCATCGCCGGTCATAAACTTATTATACCCGCATCAGAGCGATCTCTGCTCCCAAACCCAACACTCGCCTTCGTGGACAACCAGCTTCGATTCTTAGGAGCGATTTGGAGTGGATATGGAATGATATTATGGTGGGCCAGCAGCAACCTTCAGACGAGAAAGGTGCCTCTTTCTTTGCTTGGAACTGCTATGTTCTTAGCTGGTATTGGTCGCTTTACTTCAGGGTTAAGTCTGGGCTGGGGTGCACCATGGCTCAAGATTGCTGCAGCTGCGGAGCTTGTGGTCCCTCCTTTGATCTACCTGTTTGGATTCTAAGATTGCAACAAGAGCCCTTATAGAGACGTCAGTCTTGGCGTTTGGGTAAGGTCAATCGCCTCGTCTCTTATTCGGTGGCGCAGACTGAGCTGGGCTCCGGCCTGATCGAGGAGTGCACTGGTCATCTTGACTACATATCAGTCAATACGATTGCTATGGCTGTTGCTGCTGTGCAACTACGGCGATTGTATAAGAAATGGGATGGAATGGCCACTATTTGCTCTCAACTCGAAAAGAACTTTGCATAATAAACACATAAAATGCCTACTTGTCCCAAGTTTCTGGAAATAAAATTATGGCGTGAGCAGTTTTGGGCGAGAATAAGGTACTGGCAGAAATGACTTAAAGAGATTGTACTTATAGGAATTTGAGTTTAAAATAGTACAATGTCTCAAAGAAAATAAGAAGTTATGTCTATGAAAGGGCCTTGGATAAATATGTACATATATCAGCTCCTCATCTCTGAAAGGTATGATAGGTAGGTAGCAGAAAATTAATAGCGAGTGTTCCTCCCAGCTCATTTGAGAGGAGTACCCTTGCGGTAGTCACAGTCCTGCCTGTCGAAGGGGCTTCCGCAGCCAGTTGAACTGTCATGCTCAACAAACACAGCAGGTAGGTTAAAGAAGCATCGGGGAATTTCTCCCTGAACAAGATTGCTAGTGTCAACCTCATCACTGTCGCCCTTGTTCAAAGCGCAATCGATGAGAGCCTTGTAGTAAGTTTCGCGATCACCAAGACCAAACGAAGCCATCTTCTCGTAGATATCAGCACCAACCTCGGCCCACTCGCCCTCACGAATGGGGTTGGGATCGTTTCGCATGATGTACCAGCAGTACTCCTCACCATCACGGAGCGGCAGCCACTGACGACCGGTAGAATAACCGCAATCCTCACGAGAATCTTTGCCACCAAGCTTATCAGCGACAAGGTGTAGCTTGGAGGCCTTCATGACGTCGTTGGCGACCTTCTTCTGGATATTGTTGGTGATGGATCCCAGGGTAACGCGCACGGTCTCGACGTCATCGTCAAGAAGGAACCAACCGCCGTTGAAGAACTTGGCGATCTTGGTCTCGTATGTGTCCCACTTGGGGGCGGGGAGGGAGTTATATTCGTCTTCGTTTCTACCACCTCCGGTAGCGATTCGGAGAGTATCCTCGAGCTTGACTGAAGCGGACTTGAAGAGGTCGGCAAGGCCGGCTGATATAGTAGCGGCACCACCATCCTCATCGTCGCTCAAGGAGAGACCGGACATGATACCTGCCAGAATACCCATGCCGGCAGAGATACCAGAGCCCTGTAATAGCGATAGTCAGTAACGAAGAATGAAGCTGGACAGACAAAGTAACGTACCACTCCAGGAACAAGGCCTCCAAGGGCATTGCCCATAGTTGCGGCTGCTGAAAGCCAACCTTTCATATTGCCTGAGCCACTCTCGCTTCCGCTAAAGTCCTTAACCATCTGCCCGATCTTGAGGCCATTGACAAGAGTCTCAGTGGTCAACTGGCGGTGCAATTCGGCGAACTTGCCATGCATGCCCTTGACAGCCTGAAAGGTCCAGTACGAGTTCTTGCCTACAAATGTCTTGCCGTACTTATCGAACTGCTCTTCGCAGCTGATGCCGCCCATGGGGTTGCAGCTAGTTCCAATGAGAGCGCAGCCGCTAGCACCAGACTTGCCATCAGTGCCACCCATGACCTGATCCTCCAGATTCTTAACCCAGTTATTCTGGTGCTCTGTGAGGTTGACGGTTAGAATTCTAGTCCTAGGTTGGTGTTGGGTATAGGAGCAAGCTGCTTACCCCAATGGCTCTTGATGAATAGCTCAAGGGATACACCAGCAGCTGTGTCTTCCCAAAGCTTGTCGACGCCCTCGACGGTCTTCAAGTCCCAGCCCTTGCAGAACTTTTGCTTGTCGTTGAAGATATCGTTCGCGTCTCGCTTGGAGAACAGGGGTGAGCCCTCTCCCGCAGCAACAAGTGCAAAAAGAGCGGTAGTGGTCTTCATGGTGAAGATATTATGCGAGATATAGATTGACTTGTGGGGAGGTATAGCCAAGTGAGTCGATGAAGACTTGGATCTCAAGCTTTTTCACTGAGCAAGAGAGGGCCTATATATATTCCACTCGTTGCATGCTCCAGCTTGTTTGATACCATGTTGAGCTTGGCAGCTGACATGAACGTTTGGCGAGATGAGACTTGGCATCGCGGCACTATTGGTGTTCTTGTATATACTATGGAGACTCGTGGTGCATTGAAGGATTGCAAAGGATTCACGGCCCAAGCTTACAGCCACTGTGATGATCCGATTGATCCCAGCGTGTAAGGCTATAGGGCGACCGTTGATGTGGGGGACTTTTATGGAGAAGGCGTGGCTATCGCAATTAACACGGCCAAGGACCAGACCAGGATCAGCATCCATAATCAGATACTGTAAGATGTTGTCCAAAGCTCAAGATTCTGTAGTACCAATGGGAATTGCTCGGTACTGAGGTGGGCTGACTTAGCACTGCAATAGGCGTTCAATACAAGAGGGAATAGAGTCATAGCTAGATATGTTATTTGCAGTTGAGACTTGTGGCTGAAAGCTTACAATCACCCAATATTACTTCGTTATAGATAAAGTTGAAAATAAGCATAAACAGCTGTAGCTATTGTGTAGATACCTAAGACTGCTAAGTCTAACCTCCCGTAATTAGCGGCCCCCAACCAGTCTAGAAGTAGTCGGTGCAACTAATATTCCCGTCTATCCGTTATTCGGCGTGTTTTATGAATCGATTATGGGCCCCTGTAACGAGACAGGTTGCATACTACAAGGCTGAGTTGGTGATACAAAAGTGCCGCATACCAAATATGATTAACATGTCGCCAAGAGGTTAAACAATCTTAATTGGCTGGCTCGTCTATGCCATCGCACCAGAGTCATGATTGGGCATAATATTAGCTACTGCCCCAGATCATGACTCGCTTGCTCGCCAATACTGCCTGGACATGGTGGGGTCCGGCATATGTATGCAAGATATATCCTTGGCAATTCATAAAAGCTCCGAACTTCTGACGTCTAGAGTAGCAGTTAGTCTTACGCCAAGCAATTCCTTCACCCTTGAATTTATTCATTATTAATATAACGTATTGCATAAGATTGTTAATAGAAGCAACCTACATGCTCAGCCTCATTTGATGCTACGGAGGTACTTGGTCCTTTTCACAGATTGTAAACTATCAAAGTTGTGAATAGGTCAATCTTTTATTACTGTCTAACAATAGGAATGCAGCTGTAGAAAATTCCAGGATGTGACAGCCTCAAAAAGGTTGAGTAAGCCTGTCTCTCTGTCAAGTGACCCGATTCCAGCCTTTTCTAGTTTGCATTGGGCCAAAGAGAACCACCGTTATTTCCGTACTGACACTGCCTGTGATCATTTCCTTGACAACCACTGTCGCACCCGAGATTACCCTGATTGACACCATTGTTGTTGCCGATCTGGTTGACATTGGCATACGCATAATTATGGTCGTAATAAGAATCCGTAGCTCCTTGGCCCTGACCAGCGCCACAGTGTGTATGAGTCTGATAGTTCGCGTATCCATTGTGATAAGACATCAAGGGCTGGTACCAAATGGAATGGCACCCCGACTGAACATTGTTCCACTGGCATGTTCGGGTATCAGACAGAGTGTGCGTCTCACCCCATGAGAAATCAAAAGATGCTTCGATGACTTCGCCGAACTTGGCACTCAGCCCAACAGTCCAGGTTTGAGAAACAGAGAAACCAACTGCAATGGCCTCGGTACACTGGTTACAGTAGAAACAGTTGCCAACTTGATGCCAAGCTTGGTACCAGTAGCCCCATTCCTTCTGATCCCACCACCGCTGGGTCTCGCTCCTACAGATTGGTGGAGCAGACTCTCTCTTGGTAAGATCGCTGAGGAATGCAGCAGATTCATCGCGGGCGACATGACCGGGCTGGTGTTGGACACTTTTGACTTTGTTCCGATGACGGATGTCTTTGAGCTGCTCACGAGTGTATTTGTTGCGATGGAACTCGACGGTTCCATCAGGGTGAACGATCTCCGTGATTACATCGGAAGATGGTCTGCTGATCTTGAGGCAGATAGGGTCTGTGGTGCCTTCGACGCATTGAACAAAAGTCCCGTTCTCTGGAGGTTCCGTGTTGTCCAGCCTGACAGCAAGGGGCGTGGCATACCCGACTACCACAAAAGACAGAACCAGAGTACTGAAGAAAAGCATGATAATCGATGGTAATGGATTGAAGTAAATGTTATTTCTCGAAGATGGGTTCGAAAGACTAATTTTCTGCACATACCGGCCTCCTATATATACGAATACACAAGTGGTAAACATTATATCCATGTGAGCGACATAGCTCAACAAGCTTTGAAGCTTACCACGATATTATCAACACCTTTCATCGCCTTGCATACATAAGATGCCGCATACCCGTAAAGTAGACATAGAAATCATAGACAAAAGATGCCGTGTATCCGTATGGTAGAATCATTCTGGTACTTCAGACTTCAGCCGCAGCGGCGCGACGACAAAGGGCCTACTCACAGCAGACCAAACGATGATTTTATTGCTCCTTTGGGTGATTTCAAGCTTTACAAATCACGCTCTGTTCAGCTGAAAAGTGTTCTAGAATCAATCGAATAAGCGGGCAATGAGGACTGCATAATAAGCGGGGAATACCTCCGTACTCCATAAGACCTGGCAGAGGCTGAGACAGGTCCACCGCTGTGGCTTATGCTGCTCGAAATGGAAGGTGTGATTCAGAGAGGATATCAACTGAGGAACAAAGCCAATAGCACATGTTGTAATGAATCTCTTTCAAGAGCAACTAATCGTTATCTGTGTGCCGAATTATAGCTTCTCAGAGTACGGCAAGTAGTTGTGCCTTGCAGTGCAAAAGTCCAGATAATATCATATTAAGCATCTCATACAGTACTATTAGCCTTAGACTAACTACCTCTGCCTTTTTCTAGAAGGCTCTATAAAATTATCTGTAGCAAGCCCCCGTTTTGTGGTCGTCATGTCCAGCCTCATCCCCAGTGGCTGCTTTATCGGTCTGTTGCGTCCAAAGGAAGCATCTTTCAGCTGTTCTTCACACAATATTTTCACCTCCCTCCATCCCTCTCGGTTTTCATCATCATTCTCGACCAAATTGTCGATTGATTCGAATAGGTCGGCAATCTTATTTGCATCGAGACCCTGAAGGCTTAGCTCCGCACCCAAAACTGTCGCTGACTGTATTCTCCCCATTTCCTTGTTGTTATGTTGCAAATCCGCATCCATAGTTAAGATAAGCTGCATCAAAGGCAACTGATGTAAGTCCCAGGACCTACTGCCGAATGTGAGGTAGATTTGTAAAAATGGCTGCATGATAACGTGATAGATCAATGGGTATGTGCTCTGAAGAATCTGTCTATCATCTTGACAGCTAGATCTGTGACAGGGATTGGATGCACTCTGCGCAACCCGGCAATCCCCTAGCAAAGTATTGTTTGGTGGACGAAACAATAAATGCCCCAATGAATCCTTGTTCTCAAAGACAAAGCGAACGACATTATACATGCCCATCTCGAGGGCAAGCGGAAAAGCCACAGACAAGTCATCGCAGTGTCTGCGGCATTCTTCATCCTGTCGTAAGTAAAGCGGAACTTCTAGTGATGACCGCGAAGCAACGCAAAACAATTGACCAAAGAAAAATTGCAACCTTGAAAGAAGATGGACTGTGATCTCAGGCGGGCATCCACTTATGTCTCCATATTTGACAGGACGCAAAGCATTGGCATATATCGTTTCAGACATTGGATTGGTATGGATCATTCGACACCAAATCTCGGACAAGACTGCGTAGCTATTGAAGTTTTCGCGATGAAGGTCTCTGAACAGGCGGTTTGAGGCGTCTGGCTGTAATAGCATGTTGTACATAGTCCTGTGCATGAATTTTACAGTGCATTCTTCAATTTCCTTTTCATAGCGGTGATGATTGTAGACTTCAAGTAGGCCGCAGCACCGACTTCTTATTCGACCCTCCATAACGCGGCATTGGGCTTCCATTTCTGTGAACGAAACCGGGCTAAGGTTTATTCCTGACGAACTTGTATTCCCGCCGAGCCCCTTTTCGTGTGTCAAATACAAACCTAGAGTTGGAATGGGATCGCCCTTGAACCCTTCATTGGTGTAAACAAGATGTATGAGCTTCATAGCTTCTTGCTTCCATCTTGGATCGATTTTCTCAAGTGTATGCTCAATAAGATCCTCAACCTCTTTGGGTAACTCGTCAACTCTTTCTTTGAGCTCGGTTATGGTACAAAAATCATCACACCCCTCGATGACCGACCGGCAAGCGAGAACGACCCAGAGGAAAACGCCGGATGCCTTTTCCACAAGCTTTTGCGTGATAGCTCCAGTTTCCAGTGGTGATAGTCGAGATATAGTCATCATGTAGGGGTGGGAAGCCACGGTATCATCGATATAGGTAGCAACATCGTGTTCCGTCAAGTCTTGAAGTCTCATCATTGGCTTTTGAGAAAATGCAGTGAAAAATGCCGGATGTGGTCTACTCGACACAAGAATCTTAACATTAGGAAACGATTCAAGCTCGCTGATGAATCTTGCAACGTCGAGATCTTTCCCTTCATATTCATCGATACCATCTATCAAGAAGAATATCCTTTTTTCGACATGAAGCGTTGAGCATAGATGTCTCACAGCGGCTGTCATCTCGGAAACAGATGGAACTTCAATGTTTAGAGAGCTTTGTTGACTGTAGCATGCTTCTCGCCACATATGAGGAAGAGCACTTTCAGTGACACCTGGGTCATGCTCCAAAATCTGGTAGAGTAGACTTCTTAAAAGCCCAGACTGTGACTTTTGCTCGGACCTTCCGAGAGCGTAGAAGAAGCTTGCGAAGATTAGTTCAGAACCATTGGCCCAGGTTCGAATCAGAGCATGTGTTTGATCAAGCTGATGAAGGTAATTCATCAGAGTTGACTTGCCACTCCCGGCTTTTCCAGAAACCCAGTATAGCCTAGATGCGCTCTGTAACCAGGTGTTCAGATTATCCCACTGAAGATAATCGCTAGGGGGGTCAAGAGCCCACTGTAGAGTTTTGAAGTGTGGGTTCTTGATATTGATTCTTCGGTCGTCGTACGAGCGGAACCAGAGACAGCGGAGAACACGAGACTGGACAAGGGCGGACTTAGCAGCAACAGCTGCTTTGCTGACACTCGGCCGTGTATTTGCTGTTGCTTGGATGACCAAGTCAAGTTCGGCAAGGTCCTTGATGTGAATCAAATCATTCTCGCAGGGAGTTGTCTCAGATTCTACCAAGATCGGAACAAGATTGTTCAAAGAGGTATTGAAGTAGGAGAGATTGCCGATGAGAGAGTTAAATTTATCCTTGTCGACAATGACCCAACGGAATTGCTTGGTGGTTCTTTTGAACTCCTTGTGCTGGTCGGCATCCGGGGCTGGGGGGGGGGCCGAATTTTGAGCGCCTCAAATTGCTTGAGGAACCTTGCGAATCGATAAGAGCTGACGCTTTTATAGCCCGTTGTCGATTCAGTGCCGGTATGCTCGGTGGTAGGCTTGGTAACATCGACTTTCTTGAGACCATAGTCTCTTTGCAGAGCCTGGCCTTCACTCAACAGGCTTTTGACGCTTTCTAAAACACGTGAAACAATTTGTCGGATATCCGCATTGCAAGACAGCGTGTTCGTGGAGTCCTGCTTTAAAAGTCTGACCCGCTCGGACCATTGAAGAAATAGCATCCTCTCAACATCGAGCTTTGTGTCCAGCATGGCTGCATCTTTTCCCAAGTCGCGAGCTGCTGTAATCATGGAGAAAAGGTCGATGCAATCCTTGAACAAACTGATGAGGGCCACGGCCCCGATAGTGAGGCCAGCTACGTCCATAGCACCGTTGATTGATACTGCAGTAGGCTTATAATATCTCAGCGAGACATATCAATGCAAGACATGAAAAACAAATCTTTTGATGGATTCTGTGAAGGAAGGAAGAAGATGGAAGAGAGGATTGTAAATGCGAGATGGAAGGAAGAGCGACAGAAAATTGAAATTTTCCGAGTCACATAATGGCACAGCCTCATTGAGATTGTTTAGAAGCAAGCCTTGGGCTGAATCGAAATACCGGCCAATAGGAGAGCGTGGCTTTTTGGTGTCACAGCGCAGCCGACAGTTGAAACAAGCAAGTTGGTTGGTCCAAGAGAAAAGATTGAGGCCCCCCAGATTCATAGCCACGATGGCCAGAAAGGGGCCGCGTTGGAATTTAAATGCTACACGGTTCTCTTATTACCTTGCTTAAAAGAATGCAAAGATATATAGAATAAAATCTTGATAGTTAAACAAATATACAGAAGAACTGGATTTGGCAAAGAAGCCTCTCAGTAAGTGTAGTGGAATCTTGGGTTATGCTCTCCAAGCTCCTCAGCTTCCTCCTCCGTCAATCCCTGAATTCTGTAATCCTCCTTACCCTCGACCTTTCTCTTGTTCTGACGACGGAACCAAGCCCAGAAGGCCATGTAGATGAGTGAAGACATGGCGACCAAGGCCATGGAAACAGCATGACCCTTAACGAATCGGGGACCCTCATGAGTTTTGTACAGCTGAATTTGTTAGCTAAGCACATGAATAGACAGTCAAGATTGCTTACGAAGGGAGCTGGAATTCCAGCAGAGTTGCCAATGGTGAGCTGCAGACCAGTGGCGACAGTACGCTTGCCATAGCGAGGATTATTGCTGGGAAGCCAAGCAAGAGGCAATCCGACGATAACATATAGACCCATGGCGGCGAGGAAGCAACCGAAATATCGAACGCCAGATGGAGCTGGGCTGACGAGAAAAGCGTATCCAACGGCGCAAACAAGGCCAAGGATCACTGTAAAAACAGCTCGTCGTTGAGTTCGATCAGAGAACCATGCTACAACGAGGTAGGTAATCGCACCCATAGCGTAGCAAGGGATCGTGAGAGCCTGAACCTGAGCATTGTTCCAATCACCGAGACCACGAATGATAGTTGGCAAAAAGGTGCTGTATCCGTAGAGAATAGTATCTCCGCCGAACTGACCAATGCAGAAAAGCCAGATCTTCCAATCCTTGAGACCAGCGTAGACATCTTCCTTATGCATCTGATCCGAAGATTTGGTGTGACCAATTTGTCGTCGCATTCGTGCATCGATGAGTTCGCGTTCATCGATGGTAAGGTAATGAGCTGAATCGGGGTCATCCGCGAGCCAGAACCAAACGGCGATTCCAAGGATAAACGTTGGAATTCCTTCGATGATGATAATCCATCGCCAGCCTCGTAGTCCCGCAACGCCGTCCATATGACCGATACCGTAAGCAAGCAGGCCACCGAGTGATCCCGCGATGGCAGCACTGACAAAAAGATAACCGATTCGAAGGGCGTATTCGCGCTTGGTATAGAACATGGTGAGATAAATGGTGAGACCAGGAAAGAGACCGCCTTCAAGCGCGCCGAGAATGACACGGCATGCGACCAGGCCCTTGAAATCTTGCACGATGCCGGTAAGTGTCGCGACGATTCCCCAGGCAGTGGTGATGAAGGCAATCCATCGTGAGGGTCTGAATTTCTTGATGACGAGGTTCGATGGAAGCTCTGAGGCGATGTACGTGACGAACAGAACCGAAACCGCAAGTTGATACTGCGTCGGTTAGCATAACCACCGAATCCCTGATGGTGGGCTCTCACCTGATCATTCACCAAGCCTAGATCCTCTTCCATACCATAGAGTCGCGCATTGCCGATATTGACACGATCCAGAAAACTGAGAAGGTAGAGCAGCATCACAGGTGGAACAATCCACATATCAAGCTTTCGCAAAAGCGCCTTCTCAGCAACTGGGTCGATGTAAATCTCATCTTGAGCAGTGCGCTGCTCCTCAATCTCCTTGTCAGGAAGGATATCAAGCTTTGAAGTCATAGTGGCGAATCTCGTATTCCTGTAATGGTCAACCACAAGATTGCGAGATGAGATGATGATGGAGAGAAGTTGAGTGAAGGGCCCAGTCAATTTAAGAACAAGGAGTCTTATCTCCGCACGGAGGTTTACCCCGGATCTTGGAGTGGGATTTGTATTTGGTAACAGGAACTATCTCGTGCTGTAACCCCAGAATCATCATGTCAGGGATTTGGCCCGGGATCGCTGGTTGACCTGCCTGTCTTGGTGGAGCTGGCGTCGGTTTGTGAGGGGTTTGCCGATGGGGCATGATTCAGGGAACCGGCAACTCAAAAGTTGCCGAGCTGTCGCTAAAACTAGATGCCGTGAGACGTCATTTTGGTTCAGCTCGGCTATTGAGAAATTACCTTGAACTATCGGTATTTACATCCATCGCTTCGCAGTTGGTCTCATCTGCGGTCGTCAAGCCGATATTCATTGATTGATTGATGGGAATCATTGTCTTGCCAGTTGCAATCAACGCCTCATCATGTTTATCTATCCAGCACCACTTATCTTATCATGCTATCTTCGTGGATCCACTATAAACGTGTAGAACAATGATGGAACGTTATTGATCGACGTCTGGGTTACACTATCATGGGAAGATAAGACGGCACGCATGCACGCATCTACAAGATTCTCTTCAGGCTCTATGACGTCCAGTTGCACCTGATACTTAGTAGATTAAATATCATTTGTGATGATCTTGAAAGCCTTCCCAGATGTTTTAAGTTGGTGGTTGATGATAAGCTTTCAGTCACGGATCTCCGCAGCAAACGACTTATCTTGCTTGATTCATCGTCTTGTGACTGGATCACATAGAAACTTCAAGATCATGAAGGTTTTTCCCTTGTGTATATAGCACTTTCGCTATTGATCTTTCTGTGATTTCTCACTCGGGCCAGTCCCTGTGTCACGGCAAAGGTCTCAGTCAATCATGCCATGCTTTGGCGCTTAAGGGGCTGCCACGCTATCTCTGAGCTGAAATGAATATCAAGCACGTGTATTCAAATTTCGTTGACTCTTTCAAGGTGTTACATCCTCTACTACCGAAGTATCGTCGTGAACATTTGGAGGATGCGAGAGCCGGGCTCTGATCCATTGGTAAGAACACAAAACCATAAAATTATACACAACCCGTTTTAAATTACACATATCTGAAGAGTAACTTCCAAGGGAATGACTCACAGGTTCGAAGAATGGGATATATAAGACACCATCGTTCCCCAATCAGACAGCCAGGGAGAAGTTGGACTTGAACCCTCTTAGCAGCTGGACTATGTAGGTTTCAGGAACGATGATGAAATTCCCAATCAGTGGCAAAGTCTGTCGCACCAGTCTATCTTGGACTTGGGAAGCGATGGATTAGATCTGGGTTCTTGGTGCCTTACCCCTATTATCGCGTACCCTATTCAAAGGCGTTATGATTTCTTGACACACCATGAGCCCAATCACGGCAATTCTAGTTTACTTTGATGATATGGTACAGGAACGATATGCAAACAAAGCCTTAAGTGAGATAGGATGAGAGATTAGCTTAAGCAAAGCTTCTAGTTCCTTTCTGTGCAGCGAAAGTTCGTATTTGCTCTGATTTCCAACTGCATGAATGTCGATGCTGCCTATGACCCCGTGCGCAAGTGGTGGTATTAGGCAGACGTCTGGCGCTCCCGGTACGGCAATTTCCATCTTGCCGTGCGGGAAAAGCTAGCGAGCCGGTGTCGAATAGCAATTTTGAAAGTTCAAGGCTAATCCGTTCGCCCTGAAACGAAGGATCTGTCTAAGCTGGTACTGGCCTAGTGGTTGGCCACATTTAAATATCATGTGGTACAGTATGCGGTGAGAAGTTTGGGCCTTGGAAGAAGTACCTCATATATCGAATAGTTTGCTCTCATATACCTAAGCACTATTCATCACGACGCCCCTCCTTTTTCATTATCCCCATTTACCTCGCCCCATGCTTTAGCGATAGCATGCTTCCTTCCATCCAACAAAGACTGATCCCGAATAACATATCTATCCCTACCGGGCATTCTGGAGTCTGTGAAATCCCTAATGGCAGTAAATGGGCGACAAACATGAAGCTGATCTGAGTCGATATAATTATGTTCAAGACCTTGCATGAACTTTGTGGGTATCAGAGTTGTACTTCCATAGCATTGAACTGTTTGGCGAAGTATTTCTATACAATGGTCTTATGTAAACGTTAGCCCTGAGTCACGAAGGGCAATATGGTCATAGGGTGAGAGGAGCTTATGGGAGACATGCCGTTGTGAAGTGCTCCGTGTAGTGTATGAGACTTTGGTGGGTAGTACTCGGGACGCAGCGCCTTGCGAAGTTCGTTCTATTAATCAGTGCTGATTCTCAACAACTGAATCGGAGCCCAAAGACTTACAATGCAATGCAATGTATTAAACATATCAAACCTAGCAATCATGGGTTTAGTAATTGTCTCTCAACAGCAAGACGCGACGATAGCCCATACCCCGCTGTATAGCCTCCCATGTTCTGATCTATATACTCATGTCGCGTATCTCCCCAAGCTCTTTTGGCCTCCTCGTCCGAGATCGAGAAGTAGCGTTTACCAATGAGCCTCTGCCAGTTCTCGTCGAGCTCACGACTTGGTTCGCCGACATATTGCAAATTTTCTGGCCATGGTGTAGTTTGGTCTGGATCCTTCATCCAGGGTGTGCCATTGTTGTGAAAGTGCGGACTTCGCCTGAACCGGACCTTCTCTAGGGGAATTCGGATTGGGAAAGCTGATGAACCAATTTCAGTACCTTCAAGTAATAACTCCCATTTAAGGTCGGCTTACAGAAATCTGTTTCGAAGTTTGTTTCGTATGATCCAAAATGAGATTGAGCGTGTAGCTTGGCAAGAAGCGCGACTGATATGATAGCAAATATCACTGTGAGTACCCAGGGGAGTATGTAAACCAGAAAACTTGAGAAGTTCCACCTTTGGTACTCTTTCGGCCCAGCTATAATACTTTCTGACTCTGAAGAACCATCGTTGATTGAGTTTGTGTCTTTGGTTTGGACAGGGACATACTCTCTGTCTGATGGTCTTGTTGAGCGGTGCATCGAAAGAAATTAGTTCTATGGGAGGTTAGTGCCTAACTGACCATGAGTAGTACTGCTTTGTCGAAAGGCGATACAGCAGGCATATCTTCCAACTCTTCAGGATATTCTTGGGAAATTTAGCCTGGTGGGTGATGAGACCTATGGATACCTGCAACGTTGTATCTCCTACGGCATTGCTTGGTGCGGAATGACAAATGTGTAAAATTGCGATTAGCGGAACTTCCCAATCAGTCATAGATCTTCTAATATTCTGACATATATGTGACTGCCTGACCGACATGCATAAAGACCCTTTGGCCCCCACGATAGGATTATAAAGACCCTCGGCAAGAACGGCAATTCGAAGTATAGACAACAGCGCATATTCTTGAGATTTCATAATGACTTCCGAACCAAAAGTCCCTCCCCCTCCATCCTTCGAAAATATCACTCCCGATGCGGTACTAGCCGAGACCCAAAATATCCTCAACACAACATCAGCTCTGCATGACGATCTCGCCGCTACATTCACACCCTCAACCGCAACCTTCGCCAATGTTATCCGTCCCATCGTGGATGACACCAATCGTGCCTCCTGCCGCCTTCGCATTCTTACAACGCTACTGGGACAGCTATCACCAGACAGGGAACTTCGTGTTGCTGCCCGTCAAGCCGAAACACGTGTCGCGGCAGCCCAGGTCAAGATCCTAATGCGACATGACATTGCATTCCTAGTGAAAGCGATATACGAAAGAGAAAGGACGGCGCCGGATGGAAACCTAGATGGACAAGATCGACATCTGCTTACTCGTATGCACGTCGAGTATGTGCGTTCCGGGGCGCGTCTACGAAAGGATGAAGAGCGCGAAGAGCTCCAAGTCGCTCTGGAGGAGATCGATCAGGTGCGATCTGCCGCACAAGCTGCCTTCACAGAGGACGAGGGTGGTATCTGGTTCGACCGTGCAGATTTGGCGGGCGTTCCGGAGGAAATCCTTGCATCTATGGCTCAAGAGGGAACCCGGACCCAAGTGTCATTCCGAAATGACCATGTTAGCGCAGTAATGCGACACGCAGCCAACAGTGAGACTCGCCGCCGGTTTGCAGTTGCTAAACAGAATCGTCTTCCTGAAAACGTAGCTCGTCTAGCTTCGCTAGTCGCTTTACGCGATAAGGTTGCTCGCCTGTTAGGGTTTGAACACCATGCGGCTCTCAAGATTGCGGATAAGATGGCACCAAGTCTTAGATACGTTGAGGCTCAGTTGGATGATCTTCATAGAAGTCTAAAGCCACTCGCACAGGCTGAGACTGACAGATTGATTCGTCTCAGGCAAAGGGACTGCAAGGAGCCTGTTCGTGAATTATACTCGTGGGATAGGGCGTATTATCTCCATAAGCAAACCCAGGAGAGTTTCTCTGTGGACCACGCGCTCCTTGCTGAGTACTTTGAAGCCAATCATACTCTACAAGGGATGCTTGATGTATTCCAGGAGCTTTCTGGAATCGACTTTAAGCTTATTGAAACGACAGTATGGCACGAGAGTGTCACGGCATATGAAGCCTGGGACTCACCCAGCGAGGGAGGCAGGTTTCTTGGACACTTATACGTTGATCTCTTTAATAGAAAGGGCAAATACCGCGGGGCACATCACGTTCTGATTCAACCGGTATGTTGACTTTGAATGTTCGTGTATATCAATCTAACCTCCAGTTCAGGGTTTCACCGAAGCAAATGGTGATAAACACTATCCGGCATCAGCGTTAGTGTGTAGCTTTCCCAAACCATCGCTTTCCCGTCCATCACTGCTTCAGCACAGTGAGGTGAAGACCATGTTTCATGAGCTTGGACACGCTATTCACAACTTAGTTGCCAGAACCAAGTATTCTATCCCTCACTCGCGAGACTTCATTGAGGTTCCGAGTATTATGCTTGAGAACTGGATATGGCTCCCAGACGTATTAGTCCGACTCGGCCGTCACTATAAGAGTCAAGAAGCTCTACCTCTGGAGCTAGCAGAAAGTGTCGCACGAACAAGAAACTTGAGCAGAGCTAACAACATCCTGGCTCAAGTCCAGCCAGCTCTATTTGATCTTGCGATTCATACGCCTCCGACTCATAAAGATGCGTTAGAGATGGATACAACTGAAATCTGGAACAAAACAAAGAGAGATGTTCTCACGCATAGTTTAGGACCAAATTCGCGTGATTGGGGAGCTGGACAGGCGAGGTTTGCGCATATGTTTCGTAAGAACGATGGTAGTTACTTTGCCTACCCCTTATCCATGGTCTTTGCGGCAGATCTCTTCATGTCCGAATTTTCAGAAGAACCTATGAGTCCGGAGACTGGGAGAAGATATAGGTATCAAGTGCTGGAACCGGGGTCAAGTCGTTCGGAGATTGAGATTTTGAAAGACTTTCTGGGGAGGGAACCAAGTAGTAAAACTATTTTCGATGAACTCTGTCAAGACCATGACGGGTTAAAATAAATAAGATATTATATATAAGATCTACTGCAAGAAATTCAAAAGCTATGTCAATAACTCATGCACTGCATAGAAATTCCAGAAACCGTATTGGGTATTTGCACCAGACAGGCCCCAATGGTCACAACGGACTAATAATACCAGTCCTTCCACTTATATCTGTTGAATGTTGGAGGGTTCACCCTCAACTTCAGGATTAAGGTTCAGGATTAAAGTTTGAAGTCCTAAACTTAGATCGTAGGACTTTCATCTAGGACTTTCTAGGACTCAAGTCCTAGAAGGAACCAGTCGAAGAT
>NJCR01000328.1:0-18059 GCA_002234235.1 Fusarium hostae
TTAAAATGCTATAGGGTAAGCTATTTTTAGCTGCACAGTATACTGGCTAACCCGCTTGTCTGGCTAACTCGCTTATCAACTATGTTAGTTATTAAATAGCTTATATTAAATTAAGGAAGGGGTATAAAGATATATATTAAACTCTATATAAAACCTAATTTTATAGCTAAACTGAAATTAATACCTTTAGTAGCCAAAATTGACCCTAATCTATTCTAGCAGCAGTATATAAATCCTCTGTTATTCCTATAATATTATCCCGGATTTCGAAAATCCACTCTCCGATCAGGGCCTTAACCCAGCAGCGGAATTCGTCAACCATGGCTTTGTATATTGAAGTCGCAAACTATTAGTGTTGTATCATAGGTCCGATCTGATATACTGAATCAATTGTCATAAGGCGAATAAAGAATGAAGTTATATTTACTCTGTACATAGCCGTGCTATCACTGACTAGGTACCCTGTAGTATCGCATTGTTGCTTAATCATCAGATTAATCACAGCCATTGTTTGTTATCTCCTCACTTCACCGCCAGCCTTGCGCAAACACATAAAACTCTACAGGAAACAAAACTATGAGATCATTAGCTTAAACTCCTTCAACCACATTGTATCCACCAGTATCACTCAGCGGGTGCTGAAAGTTGTAGTGCGACGCGTATGAAATGTCAGACGATACACCTTGTCCACCACCACCAGCGCCTCCGCTGCCGCCTGCTCCCCACAAGAAACAGTCGAAAGAATCTCCCTTTATATTAAAGGTGAGAAGCGCGCCAGCAGACTGGTTCTACTGGCCTCTCGAGCCTCCAGCCCAAGTCGATCTCTTTGAGCCACCAACAGGGCCTTACTTCGTGTACGGAACATTGATGGATCCAAGAATGCTAGCCGATGTCCTTGGAGTGCAAGAAAAGCCCGAGCTGCGACCCGCAAAAACCATAGGCTGCTCCCGTCAACTCTGGGGACAGTATCCTGCTATGCAAGAAGGCCCGCAAGGTGCAGAAGTCAGTGGTGCTGTCTATCATGTGCAGTCTGTTGCCCATGCGAAGAGATTGGCGGAGTATGAGACGAATAGCTACAGAGCCAAGCCGTGCCTTATTCAGTATACAGATAGAAAGGAGCCTAATGAGGATCTTGGTCATGTTTTCATGTTTGTCGGTAACCCACGGGATCTACAACCGGGGGATTTCGATCTGGAAAAATGGTTGAAGCGGATGGGCCGAGAGCCGGCTTCGTCTTAATAAAACTCCATACAGATATAAAGTGCAATTAAGCAAGCACTATATAAAAAAGGGTTACTCTATCCGTTAAAGATCTCATTGCACGCCCTGGTAAAGTACAAGAACGCTCTCAAGTCTTGTGTTGAGTGACGAGCAAGAGTTACATATCTAATTTGGATAGGATATGGATTATCAGTAATGACAGGCTAGTTTGCCAGAAATATCGGCTAGCTATACCACATTTATGCCGTCGTGAAGCAGCGAATACCAAGCGAGCTACGCAAATTAATAACTCGTCTGTTGCTGGGAACCTATCGCAAACCACAAACCAAACAGCCAACTGGCTGAAGGTCTACTGCTCCTGCGGCGGTCTGCGCTATATATTGACGGCCCTACTGAGTCAGCGAAGAATGATCATCCACGTAAATGGCCGATTAAAATCAGGTTCGTACTGTTAGTAGTGATAGCCCAGCCGAATCACACCACCAGGAGCATGCCGCGATCAAGCTCGAGTAGAAGTATGAGAAATAAAATAAAAAAGAATTTGCTCTTGGTATACAGCCATCAGTGTAAAGTGGTTATGGCGCTGTATGTGAGTGTCTGGCGTTTGGTTGACGGCTTCGTCTTTCTCTTCATGCTCATCTTAAGACAGATAATGAAGAGCTTTTGGATCTTGACTTTCCTCGCTCAGGCGCTCCTGAGTTGAGCTGCTACAATCAGATCAGTCACTTGTGCTATCCGAAATGCCTTGAAATACTGTATCTGGACATCCAACAGCCTAGAACACATTGTTGGTATAACACCTGAAGTATACATATCATTACTTCCTTGTTGCTGTCCAATGCAACCTCAGTCTGTATACTCCTCCCGTTTCGCACAGAAAGGCTAGAAGGTTCCATATTTCTCGGCCGAATCCGAAATGGGATCATCGAGGCAAGTAGTAGTGTCGCACTGAGGGTTGATGTTGCATTATCTCACCTGCATGTGCGGCAGAGTCTTTTGGGACCTGCCCTTGTATGCAACACGCTCGGGACAGCCAAGAAACGTGGTACTGGATAAAGAAGTTTTTCCACGTGCTGGTGTTAAACTGTCCGCTGTGACCCTATTCCTTATCTCGGTGCTGACGGTGGTTCGAGTTGTCACAGCCTTGGACTCTCGGAGTATCCCACTTGGATTTATAACCACCTTGTAAGATAACGGAGCCGGCCGCGCTGAAGATCGATCGGAAGGCCTCCGGAGGGATATGAGGATAGAGATGAAAAGGGAAGAGGAGGTAAGACACCATCCTGCAAGGTCTGTGAACATCGGCCGTGTTGATGTCGTGCTGAGGTAACCTTGTGGTGAGCGCCCAGGGATAGACGGTCTAGGTTCCGTTTAGGCAAATATGCAAAGTGAATCTATGATTGACTAAGCTAAAGTAACCGCAGAGAAGTACAGATGAAACGAATATTGAACGAGACAGTTGGCATGGGGCTTTCATGAGTCACATCTGGGAACATCGCAGACGTCGTCCCAGTTCGTTCAATCAAGATTCTTGGCTTAGATAATAGTTGTAAATAATCTAGTACGTAACTCAAAGACAATATGCCATAATCATGGTGTCAAAGCTGCCGAAACAAGAACAATCCAAGCATCACGTGTTATTCCTTCCCTTATCCCCATCTGTCACCATATTGAGATCACCAGGAGTAGGCATCCACCTCAAGCTCGAAAACAGTCTTGGAGTTTCGTCCAATACCAGCAACAACGGTCCGCACATGGTCACATAGGGATCCCGGGCCTGAGACCACGATACCGACTCTCTTCCAGCCTGCCGATGCTTCCTCATCAATAAGTGCGGCAACATCGAATCTTGAACCAATTCTAATGTCCGTCTGTGCAGTGCTCACGGCATCGAGGGCTGGCTCAATCTCATTGACAAGACACCGGGCATTTGCTTTGACGCTCCATGCTAGCTTGACGTTCCAGTGGTTGTGGATGAGTGCAAAGAGACTTGTGATACCAACACCACCAGCGATAAGAAGAAGTCTGTCGCAGCGTAGGACCTGTCGTGTGTCGCTGCCAGGGTAAGGTCCCTCCAAGAAGGTGAGTAAGCGGTCGTGACTCTCAAGATACTTTGTGATACCGGTCGACTTCTTGATGAACAGTGTCACTCCAGCTGAGATCTCCGCTGAGGCTGATGACTGTCTGACCACTGCAATTTGAGTCGTCGACTTCTCAATATCTTCCAATCCCGAGGAAGCCCCTGGCGAAGTTGGAGAGCCAGGCGCAACTGAGGTTCCACGGCGTTGAAGCGCAACTGTAGGAATAACTGAGAAGGGGTGATTCTCCCAAGGTCGCATGGGAGCAAGCGTTGGGAAGTAGACGAAGACGTGCTTTCCAGGGTCCAAGCCCCAGCGAACACTTGGTACATCGACTCGGACGTAGCCAGCTCCAATATCCTTGACCTTAGACCTGAGAATTCCCAATCTGATGACTCGCACGATTCGAACGAGTCGCTCGAAACCCCAGAGAGCAATTGCGAGGTAAAGCCAGATCTCGTGGCCGGAGGTATAACCAGGTGAGTGTAGCCGGATGGAGGCATATCGCAACATGAGGTGATACCAGCATCCGACGATGACGAGAGCAGCGATGAGGATATGCATAAGCAAGAAAAGCTCGTAGTTGGCCTTTCGAACGTAGAGCCCACTTCCAAGGCAGGTTATAACAGTGAAGATCACAGTGACTGAGCCCCAGCGTCTCCAGTCTGTAGTACCCATCTTATCAGAGCCAACCAAGACAAAGATAGCGTGCAAAACAGCCAGTAGAGCAAAGGTTCGACCAATCCAGCGGTGAAGCAGGATGAATGTCGAGCGCGACCAGTTAGATAGCCACAAAAGGAGGTTATTCCTCGAGGGGAAGAGGATGATCAGTGGGAGCAAGGCGAATGCAAGGGCTCCAGTGCGGTAGACGAGATAAGCAAGTAGCTCTCGCCGTTCGCCCATGAATCTAGCATGCGGCTGACGAAGCTCGTAGTCGATAGCGGTAAACACAACGACTAGAGCAATGAATAAGGCGATATATAGACCCTGACCAACGGAAGGGGCATTGCCCAGTTTGAATGGCAATGGTCGGACGGAGTACGTGCCGATCATGCTTGGATAGAGGATGTAAGGTTTGAGTTTGTCGTGGATTGATGGGATGAGAGGGAGATAGCCGGACCATGTCATTAGGATAGGTATTCCGACGGCAATGACAACAAGGATGATACTGTTTCAAGATTAGCATGGTCTTATGGGTGTCGTGGAGGATCAGGAACATACCCATATCTTGCTCCCATTATCATTTCATGGTTCGTCGCCCAAAGTGAATTCCATTGGCTGAGATACGTGACTGGCGCGAGAACTGATGTCTGGTTGAGTGCCTTGTCTGTCATGTTGAGTTGGTATCGCGGTGGCTTAGGGTCAACCTCCATGAGAGCCTCCGAGTAGGACCACTTTGCAGGAACAAATTTGCTCCCTGTAATCCATTCTTCCCAGTAACCCTCAATCTTCGACAACTTTTCATCGGCGCAGTTGTCACTCAAACACCAAGCCACAGATGTTAAAAAGGCAGTGTCGTTGGCTCGACATGCTGGTTGAGTTGCCATGTGTCCATCGTGCATGCTCGAGCAGGGCAGCATCAGTGGAGTGAAGGACCGAAGACATGCTTCAGCGCAGATGGGATCGTATGAAGTCAATCCATAACCTGTGAGTCCTTGAGCGTATGCTGAGCTGGCTTGAAGTGCCAGCAGTAGTGAGAGGGAGTTTAGCAGTGTCATACTGCCACTTGCCCCTTGGCGGTTCATCGTAGGATGTTCAAAGTGGATATCGTAGAAGTTGGTGGATTGCGCAAAGATGAGATCATCCAGTGATCCTTTATAGAATGGAATAATGGTGATATACCCTTGGGTCTTTGTTATCAACAGGCTGATGGACGACACCTGCTTTATACATCGACCTGCCATCAATATCGAGCCCAACCAGGCTGGCGGGCCCAGACCTCGACCAGGATATGAAGCAACACCAACGCAAAGATCCCATCACAACGTTACTATCCATACGCCCAATGCTTCAGTTGCATCATCCCGCTTCGACTCCGGCCATCGTGATTCATCCCATAAATCCCCACGGGGAAACTCTAATTCCTTGCCCCAGAATCTCTATCAAAACACCTACCTATCTCCGCCTCCCTCCGGGTCCTGTTTCGGTACAATCTAGAATCGGCCCATGACAGGCCCGATTACCCGTCTAGCCGCTTGCTCCGTTCGCTGCATGCCTCGATAAACATCTCTTGGCAGGTCACGCTGAGAACTTATGGTGAAATTGCATGCCAGATCAGCGTTGCAGTGCAGTTGGCCCTCCTCGGAGTGGGAGCCGGGTTTCTTAGATGTGTGGAAGCACGGGAAGATGTTCCGCCTCTCGAGATTCTATAGAGTCAGTTGACTTCTGTCTGATATCTCAAACATACACTCCATCGACAATTCTCGATCTTAATTGTCTTGCTGTAAGTGAGTGTATGTTGGCTACCAAGACATCTTATCGCCGATCAAGGAATTCGGAAGAGCACATTCCGAAGTTCAATATCTCACTTAATAAACACTCATTGGATAATCCGGAAGACCTTATTCGGACCGTATTATATTACTACCCCGAATATTGACGTCGGTTATTTAGCCGGGCTATACTCGGCGGATTTTATTGATCTTCATCAGATAACCCTATCGGTGGACTCGGCGAGTTCTTTTAAGCTTACGCGTTTAGTGAGAAATCTGGATTTCGTAAAAGAAGCCATCGTTCGATGTCTTATACTCATTCGATTCAAAACGTCATTGATGACCCTCGGAGGAAGACATTCCGTATCCTATACCGTCGACGGCAGATCTGGTTAAAGATCGACGAATCATGAAACTGAAGGACTTTACCGAGATTTGCTTAGTAAATGTTTCATAAACAAGGCTAACTAGCCGTGCCTCTTTACTATTCATGCGGAAAAAACTTTAATCAGATAAACTGCCGTAATCGTACCAAGTTTTCGTTTACAATGGCTTTTGCTTCGCTACTATAGACATATTGGGAAGTTAGTGATTGCGAAAATGGGGTTTGGTAAGGTAAATGGTCAGGATAACGAGTCATTTGGCTTGTTCAAGATGAGTACCGGTAGAGGTAGCGAGGAGCGGTGTATCACTCTACTAGAGCAAGGTTACAGCGCATGAATTATTTACTGGAATAGTGGTATTTTTCGGATGAATACGAGGAAAAGCTTGTCTCAAGATGTAAGATATTTCGGCACTTGTGCCGTGTAGCCGATAGCCATGTTTTAAAAACATCGTGGAGCTCTGCAAAGTATTTCTACCTGGCCTGAATCAGGTCTCTGTCCATGACTGCCCAAGATATATTTGGTCTTTTGCTTCCTGAACGAACGCTCAAATGGCGTGGGACAGAAACTTGATAGTCAGAACTCTTGAATTGTCATGTTTCCACAACCACCTTCCTCGACCATGACGAAATGACCTTGAGCTACCCGTAGCCATCCCAAGCCACTAGAGACTCTGCTAGATCTTGAACAAAGATAGAACGGTGCTTTTAGTTTTATTGTTGACAGAAAAACATCTCTTGAGACAATCCAAGCACGAAGTACCACTGGTTGATAACTTGACTTGGAATGTCCAATTAAGCCAACATTCTGACATATAAGGTAGCATCCTAAGGTTGTTTGCACTGACGGTGGTATACTCTCTCGTGAAAACATCAAAAAAGAGTAGAGGTAGCCTAAAAGAAGAATGCATCTCTATGTGACAAACCCAATAAGATTCTCTAAGAAAGCGTTCCTCCCGTGGTATTCTGCAGCCAACTTTCGACCTGAAGGTCAAAATGCTCACTTCGAGACTGTGTAGTAATGGCTTGTCAAATGTTGACGTGTGAAATGAGTTCTGTTGCTCTAGCTCACGTTCAGCAACGAGATTACTTGGAAGCTAAATCCGACATATTTTTCAAAGTTTCGAAATTTATCGAGTATGGAAGTAATAGACAAGCAGGTCGAGTCGACATCCAGGAAGATTCTTACCATTCGTCACATCGAATAGTCTATACAACAGTCTTCAGGACAGTCTTCGGGACAGTCTTCACGACGGTCCTCACGACTTTCTATCCGTACGAGCGAGTCATCGGCATCCCTTTACATCCGTGACTATATCTAAATACGATACTGTTTCTGATGCAGCCTCGCCTGTTCATTATCAGCTGCCATTTGATAACCGCTTTATACCTCCCACGTGGCTCATGGCCTTTAAACCTGCCTCTTTCGCCGACCATGGTCTAATTCCCGGCATTATTATTTGCGGTGATCTGATAGTAGTTTCGCCCAGCACATTACAACATAGACCGAGATACATACGCATCGCCGATGCCAAGGCGGACTCTCCTGTTGCAGACACTGTTGTACGTCAAAAATGCCTCGCATGGCGACTTGAACTTGTTATTCTATGGGCCACTGACAGGTAACGTGCAGCGTCGTATTTTGCCAACATGCTGGTCCACTCACCCCACGAAACAACAAAAGATCCTAGGACAAGCAGTGTTGAGCACTGAAAGCTGGTCTCAATATGCCGCTGGTAACAATTTATTAAGCTTTCAATCCGACTCATCCGATGCATCGTCTCAAAATGAAAGGTTATGTGTCAGGGATCCCCCTCAAATTGATAGATATGTGATCCGTGAGGAATGCTCTCATTAGACGAACAGGGTTAGTGGAGTTTGTCTGAAACCCCAACCTTCAGCCGCAGTCCTTCATCTGCTTGCATCCTGCAATCCTAGCACGAGCCAACCAGCAATACCAGCAAGCGAGAGGAATGTGGAATGACGAGTATCCCATTTGTTCAAATCAAGATTGAGGATCGTCCGTTTCATATGCCAAAACGAAACGATCCATCAGTCGGCCCGGTAAATCAGGTTTATGATGGATCTCCATCGCGGAAATATGCATGGTAGATCGATACGATAGATGGAGAGATGGAGCGGATGTATTCCGTTGTTATCAGGCCATATGCGCAGGTATGCGAATGGAGTATAATCCTTGCGAACTTTGATCACATACATATATATCCAAGACCTTAGGCAATGTAAAATATATTCTTGTAGTCTCATCAAGTCAGCCAAAGAGAGATTCATACCCATTCAACAGATATCCCTTTTCCTGAATCATGCATCTCAAATTGGCTTTACCTTTCTTCCTCGCCGTAGCAGAGGCTTGGACTCCTCAGTCCAGAGGTAAGGCATAGATAATGTCCAGCAAACTGCAAATACTGACCCTAAACAGCTGCGGCGAAAGCCAGCGGCGAGAGGATCACTGAGCGATGGCTTCCAAACGATGATAAAATCCGCGGCGTCAATCTCGGTTCACAATTCATCATCGAACGATGGATGGCTGAAGAATCATGGAAGAACATGGGTTGTAGCGCCTACAACGACGAATGGGCATGCGTGAAAGGCATCGGCCAAGACAAGGCCAACGCTGCTTTCAAGATGCACTGGGAGACTTGGATCACAGAAGATGACATCAAGCAGATTGCAAGTATTGGTCTCAATGCCGTTCGTATCCCCGTTGGATACTGGATGTATGAAGATATAATCCAGAAAGGTGAATACTGGCCTCGCGGTGGGATCTGGCATCTTGACCGTATTGTCGGGTGGTGTAAGAAGCATGGAATATATGCGGTAATTGGCCTCCATTCTGCTCCTGGTATTAGCTCGCCGAATGAACAGTTCACCGGCCATGTAAGTGACACTCTCTCACTTCATCAAGACACATACTGATCCAGGTGCAGTCTATTCCCAATCCTGGATTCTATACTGCTGAGAACTATGAGCGAGCCTTTAAGTTTCTTGAGTGGATGACCAAACGCATCCATACAAATGGAAACTACACTACTGTCGGCATGCTTGAGGTGCTAAACGAACCTGTACGCGCCGGAAAGTGGAAGGCTGAGGCAGATGACATGATCAAGAATTACTACCCTGGTGCATACAAGCGCATCCAGGCCATGGAGGGCTACCTTAAAGTACCCAAAGCTGATCGATTACACATCCAATACATGGTTAGTAGTACCGATACTCGAGAGCCCGATTGGGCGAAGTCTGACTTGAACATAGGGCAAAAGCTGGGGCGCAGGCGACCCAAGGCAATACCTCCCAGACGACGATCTCATCTTTTTTGATGCCCACCGCTACCTGTCTTTTGACAACAGAATCGCCGGTAACAAAAAAGCATACATCCAGACTGCTTGCAAAGATAACATGGGCCAACACGTCTTTGTCGGCGAATGGTCCCTCTCAGTGAACTCAACTCTGAAGAACACCAACGAGTTCAAGATTGAAGGCCAAGAATCATGGTACAAGGCTTACTGGGCCGCACAAGCAGAGTCTTTTGAGAAGTCTGATGGATGGTTCTTTTGGTCTTGGAAGTGCGACGGGAACCTGGGGAAGAAGGATTGGAGATGGTGTTATCAGGCTGCTGTAGCTGCGGGTGTTGTTCCCAAGGATGCTGGTAAGGCTAAGACTTTGAGTCCTTGTGCTAGGTATACTAGCTAAGGGATAACATGTTGGGGGGTAAGCTCCGTTCTTCTATTATGTATATAGTTTGATGAACCTACTCGGTTGTTGATGCCGAGCGAGTGTAGGAATATTGACTTGGAGTATCAGAAGTCTAACGGATTGCTCCACTGCAGAAGCCATTGACCTATTATTTCCTTCGGATAGCGCCAAACCTAGCGGATTAATTGGTGTCCGCATCCCGCTCAAGGCCTAGCGGTGAATCATGGGCGTTTCAGCTCGGACTTGTTGCATCATGAAACGCTGCATGTCGAGAGAATTTCGGTGTAAATAACAGTTCCAGTCGTTTCCCCCAAAGCCGAATTTATCTCCTGTTCTTCACCCAAGTTATTATTCATCCAGTCGAATCTCTACATCTCTTTGCTCCCTTATATCAACGCCATGGCTGATCGCTACGTCACCATTCACAAGTCCCCTAACGGGCTAGGAGACTCTCGACCAACAGCTATCCAAATCATCAAGGATGAGGGTCTACAAGGAAAACTGATCGGCCATATCGTCTTCATCACCGGATGTTCTGCGGGCATCGGCATCGAGACCGCGAAAGCGCTACATCTCACTGGCGCAACTCTATATCTAACGGCTCGCGACCTCCAAAAGGCAAAGTCAGCCTTAGGTGATCTTGCTCGGGATAAGCGTGTTCATCTTCTGCAGCTTGATCTTGAATCACTCAAGAGTGTCCGCTCGTGCGCTGCCAAGTTCTTATCCGAGAATACGAAACTTAATATCCTTATCTGCAACGCTGGAGTCATGTGTACACCAGAAGGACGCACGAAAGAAGGCTTCGAAACACAATTTGGTACAAATCATCTTGCCCATTTCCTCTTGTTCCAACTCCTCAAACCTGCTCTGGCCAAAGGTGCTACATCTGGCCGCGCATCGCGAGTCATTATGCTGAGCTCACTTGCCCATCGTTTCGGCGAGGTCAACTTTGACAACATCAACATGGAAGGCTGCTACGATCCCAACAAAGCATACTCCCAGAGCAAAACCGCCAACCTCTGGACCGCTAACGAGATTGAGCGGAGGTGCGCCAGTGAGGGTATCCATGCCTGGAGTGTTCAGCCAGGTGCTGTTCTCACCGACTTGGGAAGACATTTATCTGAAGAACAAAAGAGCGGCCTCGCAGTGGATCCGTACCTGAAGACAGTTTGGAAGCTCCCGGATCAGGGTGCTGCTACAAGTGTTTGGGCCGCCGTCGCCAAAGCCTTGGAAGGTCAAGGCGGGAAATATCTGGAAGACTGTCAAATCGTCGGGAAGTGGGACTCTTCAACTCCGTTCTATGCAAGAGGGTACGGGGAGCATGCGTGCGATACTGAGAAAGCGGCAAGATTATGGGACAAGTCTCTAGAATGGGTAGAATTGTAGTCTGGTGGCAATGAGTATTAAAGAGCCATGAAGAAATGCCAACAATTTGTGTTGTAAGGACAACACAACTGTTTACCCACGATCTTGATCTAAAAGCGGTCTCGGTTTTCCTACGAGACGCTGCACAGATAGCGCTGCGTATGCCGAGCCTTGAAACTCTGGTGTTGTGGGATGCGAAAAGACGTCATGCCAGTTCGTTTACCTACCACAGAACTGATCTGACTGCTACAATTACCTGGTGCAGCAATGTGGATTTGAGATTCGATGACTACACGGTACGGGCCTGGGATAACGTTGCTTCAAAGCACAGACATCCTCAACTATGGACAGAGAAGAGACAGAATCTCCTTTATTTCGTTTATTAAGCCCTATTATATACTTACTTAAAAGTGAATATAATTATATTTTATATAAATCTTTTAGATTGTTTAATGAATCTATAGTAAGATTATTAATCTATATACCTCTTTTACTATTATAAGTCTACAAAGGACGCTATTATACGTCATAATAGGGGCGAGCAGAGGGAGCATTAGTCCTACTGCAATCAGTAAGAGGACCGCTATTAACGGCAAAAAAAAAAAAAAAAAAATATTTGTGCAAGATTGGTCTGAGCAGTTTTAAGATGCAATTACTGAAACGCTTTGATATTGCACTAAAGAGGGCGTAACTTGATGCAGCGTAGGGGTCAGGGTGGTCGGACTCACGGCTTAGGGCGGTCGACATATAAAACGCCATGGCGTCAAGCCATCATTCCTAAGTCCCTGGGTGCCACTCGCAACTTCACTTACCCTGCACGTATTTGAAATGGACCCTGGTAACCCAGAGCACATAGGCATTATGGCCGTAAGATCAGCAGTTGACAAGACTCACAAACATTGTCGCTACTCATGCATAAGCTTCCACAGGGTCGACCTATTTACAGGGATTTGAAATCCACCCTCATCTTGAGGTGCGCTAGCTTGGTAACCATAACTCGCCCCTGTCACCCTCTGAGCTTGCACTAGACACAAGCTTATCCAAAATCACATCCTCATCTTCATCCTCATCCTCATCCTCATCCTCATCCTGGTCCTCGTCCTCGTCCTCGTCATCGCTATACACCACCTCTCTTCCCTCGTCACTTTCACCATAAACGCCCTCACCCCAGTCTAATATTTTTATCTGCCCTAACCCGGCTGTTGACGGCTTCTTGGAAAAGAAATGCTTCTTCAAGGTAATTTTCCGATACTGCAGCGCAAATATCTGCTCTCCCTTGGCCGTAAACTTTGTTCCCCAATTGGCGCTCACTTCACTGGACCCCCCAACGGTCGGGTTTGGCACTGACGCCGGATTGACAGCGCCCTGCGACGCGATACTCGCTATCTGACCCGCCGGCACCGACATCTCGACGTCAGACATTCTATCCTGGTTACGCGTAACTTCGATGTCGGCATCCCGGCAAGTCTTCAACCCCACGACCATGTACCCTTTCCCGCCATTGTTCTCCAGCAACTCCAATAGCTCGCCATGGTGCGCACCTACTATCGCGGCGAATGACTTCCGGTGTTGCGGCAAGGTATAAGTTATCACCCTATCCGATACAATCTGCTTCCCGGTACTACCGCTCTTGCTATTCGTCAGCCCAAAGATCCCATCGAGCATTGCCCGAACCGCCGTCGAGTGCGACGCAGCGAGGATGGTGGATACGGAGGTATCGGCCACCTCGACGGGTAGGTGCTGTAAGGCTGCGCGTGGGTCCTCGGGGCAGTAGTCATGTAAGGGATGGAAGATATCCCCGACGATGCGGCCAAGGAAGACTGAGGCGTGGTGAGAGGCGGGGAGGCGGTCGATGAGCGCGAAGGTGGGCTTGGTTGCGCCGGTGGACATTGTTTGAAGAGTACGAGGTCAGCTTTGCTCTCTTGGCTTCTAGGTTAGGATGTACGGTTGTGGAAATTCTCTCGCCTGTTGCATTCTTATGTACGAAACCGGAGCACGAATGTTTGGTCATCTGGAACGCTGTCGCGTCATGGATGATTGTGTGGCTTAGACGTCCAAGCCACCAAAACAACTCTGCATCTCTGGAATTGATTCTAGACCGTGGTCTGCTAATGTAGCTGGTCAGGTTCAAGCCACCAAAACGGCTACCCTTGGTACATATATTCTGGACCATGGTCTTTTGCTTTTCGAGCGGTGAAGCTGAAAAAGCGGCTTATTCTAACTTCCGCACTCAAACGAAATAAACGTGGCACCAATCATTATTCCACCTAGTAGGGCGAGACTCATTTCGTGGCTTGGAGGCGCTGCATCTATGAAGCACGAGATGGTTGGCGCTGCACCCCGCCACAACTGTTATAATGTTTGGATTGACGTGAGTGCTCACATGCAATCTTACGTCTTCCACTTCAGTCACCTTGGACCTCAGCCAGCAGTGCCTTGTTAGCTTTTTCAAATTTGTAAGGCGGCATGAGAATACGCGAGCTTCGAGAAGTCAGAGAAGGTACATGGGAGGTGGAATTGTCATGGAAGTCTACTAGTCGGAAGCATGAGAGTCTGTGGTCCTGATGCAAGAACATCTTCTGCCCATGGTTAACCATAAAACAGTCACGGATCCATGGAAATTATCAAAGAACAAGGACCCAAGTCGATTGAAATGGCTACTGGAGCAGCATTCGACGTCGGAACCATATGAGACAGCCAAAGCGAGCGATGTTCTATGCGAAATCGAGGCCTACGGAAAAAGCTTGGTTGAGCAACTTAAGCTTGCCGAATTCATTGGACTCATGCTCATGGTGCGTGCCAGACAGGAACTCCATTGACCTTGGTCGCCAGATTTAACAAGAAGGCGTTGTTGTAGATTCCATCCCCAAAGGAGGATACCGACGAACTCATGACAATTAAGATCGAGGACTCTGGTCCACAATCTATGTTTCATAGCTTACACTGGGAGGCCTTGGAGCATATGTACTCCTGGAGCGCCTGCGGCCGACAGAAACATAAGATCCAAAGCCAGATTCAGAAAAGAAGTGCAACTTCAGCCCAGAAGACATCAGCAGAGCCAGAAGCTATCTGGTCGCTTGCCAGCAACACTTTCAAGACGCTCAACATCTCAGAATCCAAAGACAAAGTCCAGAACGTCTTCTGCACAGCATGCGTCATGGAGGCGAAATCCCAGCGGACACTTATCCAAAGAACTGTACACCCAACCATTCCATCAAGTTTGACAACACAAGGTTCGGCAGAGGTGCAGTTCTCTGTGCAACGTACGTTCAACATCCTTTTAGTTGCAAGTCGACCGAACAGGGAAGACGACATTAGTCCCCTGTTAGGATCTCGGGCCGTCGTCGAGACTCTCCGCAGCCTGCCAGAATCTCAGAGTATCAGAGTCGTGTTTGATGTTGCCCGACCCGGTACCTTCAAAGCATTAGCTGCTCATCTTTCCCGTACATCTGAGGCATGGCATAGACAAGGCGGGGCAGGTGGCTGGTTCGACATGGTTCTCTTTGATGTCCATGGCTGCATATCTGACGGCACAGCATACCTGAGCTTCTTGTCAAGTTCTGGAAACAAGGAGCATCGTGTCCGGGCCACCGAAGTTGCCAATCTGCTCAGTGCCCACTCGATTGAGACAGCCTGTCTTATCTCCTGTGAGTCGGCTAAAGTCACTAGAAATGCATCATCCAACCTGGCACGCATTTTCGTAGAGGTGGGCCTCTGTTCAGTGCTTGCTATGTCCTTCAAGTTCACTGCCAGCGCTGCGAATGTTTTCTTGCGGTCATTCTTCAGCCATCTGCTAGAGCAGTTCCCTGTGGACATTGCAGGATCCCTTGTACAAGCACGGCATGCTTTAATCGCATCACCCGTACGTGATGCAGTGTTCGGGGTGAAAGTGGTTCTCCCGGATTACCTTGTTCCAGTATTGTATGTCAATACAAACTTGGTTCCAAGCAGAAGAATCCCTGCCCTTGACCCAATTCATCATAAGCGCCGAGATCTTCAAAGACTTGCCATAAAGACGTACGAGGAACAAGTCGGCACTCTTGTTGATAGGGAGCAATACATCCTCGAAATAGAGTCGAAGCTCCTCAAAGCGGTTTCCCGCCGTTCAACTCGCGCTTTATTGCTCCAGGGCATGGTCGGGGTTGGGAAATCTGCGATAGCGAAGTTCCTCCGCTGGTGGTGGCCGTTCACCGAGTTCAGCATGGCTTCGATGTATCTTGACATGGCTATTCCGCAAAGCTGTTCCATACTTCGTGGTATGGCTGCGGTTTGGTCCATGCCTGTCAGTTTGGATATGATCTCGGATACAACTAGTCAAGTGTTCATTATCGATAATCTTGATAGAGTGACATCCTTGGCACCAGAGATGCCAAGGGCGGCGATTGCAGAAGCAGAGGAGTGTCGCAAAATCATCAAAGATTGGCTCAGTCTTATCAAGGACAAGCAAGTGTTCGTTCTGTTCACTTCGAGATCACGAGAAACTTGGCTCGTAGACGAAGGCGTCCGTACACTAGAGATACAGAAGCTGTCGTCCTTTGGCGCCGCAGAACTGACCTCGAATGTGCTCAGCAAAATGAAAGTTGGAGAACAATATTCAAACATTGAAAGTGCCAGATACCTGACTCTACTAGCCAGCCACTTGGGTAATAATCCGCTGGCGATGAAAGAGTACATTCCAGTTCTTCAGAGGCAAGCGAATATGCGAAGAGAACAGATTCATAAGCCTGTTTCAACGCCCTTCTTGCTCTACAATCATTTACAAAACGGGAGCACACGACCTTATCAAGACCATAGTGGTTTGCTTCTGGTCAGAGATCTATTGAAACTCTGTGATTCAACAAATCCCAACATGAAAAGAGTGCTGTTGGGACTTTCACCTTTATGGAACGTCTTTGGCGAGGATTGGTTTGATGCTCTAGCACATTGGTTCCCACAATACGATCAGCAAGTGCCTTCTCGTGAGGAGGTCGATACCTTCTTGGAAAAACACCTGCTAGATTCTGGCTGGATGCAAATCGTCAGATTGCCAAAAGGAAGTCTCCACCATGACCGGAGATATTTCTGTCTCCATCCTCTTCTCTCGCTAGCTCTTAGACAATTCGCGTCGATGCTTGATATGCAGTCGAACGAAGACTGGAATGAACGTACGGTAAAGGTCTTCATGGCGAATTTTTGCTTGAGAGGAGCGAGATACTTCTCGAGCAGCCAAGAGCGCGTCGATATTAAGCCGCAATTGCTATTGGAATCCTCTAATTTCCTGCGCTCGATCGAACTACAGATCCTCAATTTCCAGCAGCTCCGTATTGTTCTCGGAGATCAACTCGTGACAAAATCCATCGGCTACGTCTTGTATAGGTTGTGGGAACTAGCCCGATCTGGCGAGGTTCAACATTTAAATGTATCAACTCTGACAGAGAACTCGGAAAGATTCTTGGAGATGCTGCAGTCCCCATCAGCTGGTATCGATCTACGGTCAGACGATGCAATAATATCGTTTACAGGTGTCAGTCTCGCTCTCACGGATCACTTCACATCCAGGAACCTAACTAAGGCAATTCAATGCGCTGAGTCCTGCAACAAAGTCATGCTCGCGGGTCCCAAGCCTTGGAAGGATCGGGAGGCGAAGGTGGTACACGCGTTGTCATTGACACTCAAGGCTTTTGGTTATCTTCCACAACCCAACACTCTCACTAACGAGCGTGCTGAGAAAGCATGCCAATATGCCTCCGAGGCTCTAGGGGTCCTTTCGGCATTGGTAACCCACCCAGTAAAGTTGGGTGACGTGAGAGACCACTCCTATCTAATTGCGACCATCATTTTGAAACACATGGCCCCTCTTTCGACAAGCTTTTGCAATGGCTGCGATAAATATGATGAGAATTATGATGCAGCTTTGGAAAAATACGAGCCATCACTCGGCAAAGATAGCACAGGATTCGGCGCTCCAATAGCTTTGGCAGAGCAGTTGGCGCGACGGGATTGGTGGTTCCAACAACTCGGCGTTCAAAAAAAGGTCACCTACGGAGCCTGGAGAGTTGATAATAGGGATGCAGATAGGATTTCAAAAAAAGGCGATAACGACATGGAGAGGGAGAGACTGTTATCAAATTTGAGGCTGGCTATGTCTACAGGTGACAAGGTTGCCGAATTCCACCTTCAAGACTCTTTGATCCGACACTATGAGGGAAAGAAAGATTGGAAAACTGCAGCTGAACATATTATAGAGCTGCACAGGCTAGCCGCCGATGCCGCCGCTACTGGTCGAGACCAGCACCATCATCCCATCGACCTCTCCAGTTTCAACAACTTCGATAACAGATTGCGCCATGGATGCATACTCGTCGAAGCCGAGAACTTTGACGAGGCTCAGAGACTATATGACACGCTTATTAATGACGTTATGGATACGTGCAGCAACAAGGTGGAGGCAAAAGAAAAGACTGATTTTATTCCTGGAAAGACGTGGGCATGGTTGATGAAAGAAGGCTCGAGCTGGGATACTATCATGCAGGCGAACTTGTCTCTCAACATAGGAAGTAAGCTCAGGGAACGATGGCCTGAAATGTAGAGGAACAAATATTTATTTATTACCCTTCTCTATAACAGGCAAATTATAAATATATATATTAAATTTTTAATTATTTTATTCTAAATAATAAGTTTTTATTTATATTATTAATATATTATTAAATTTTATTTTAAATTTACTAATTAATTATATAATTTCTTTTTTAAAAAGTAATAATTAAGAAGTATTAATATAATGAAGTATTTAATACTTTAATATATATAGTAAAACTGGGCATAATATAAGGATTTATTAAATAATAATTAAAATATTTAAAGAAGAGTATAGTAAGTAGTTTT
>NJCR01000328.1:23794-36578 GCA_002234235.1 Fusarium hostae
TTGTTGCTCTTTACCTTTAAATTAGTCCCTAAAACCTGGAAAATCTACTTCATTAATGCAGTTAATATCTAAAAGGACTTTAGAATGACTTAATTATTTAAAGAGGAGGCACTTCTATACTGCCTGAACTATCCCTTCAATTGTCGAAAGCCTCCGTCATGTACCTCGCCCCACATCACCCCTGTCACATGACCAGTACATGAGGGGAACCTAAGATGCATCATTAATGATTCTCACTAAAATCATCATATGAATCATTCTGCAGCCGTCAATAAGCCCTCAATCAATCCCTGCAGAGGCAATAAATGCCTATGACGACCGTAGCTTTATCAATGAAGCTAACAGCCGCCGCGAGCATGAGTGCGATAGCACCCGGCGCCCCGTTTTCCCCCCTTCTGACACCCGAGGCTTCAATTTTCAACCTTTCGCTGTAGAAAGGCGCGATCTCAAGGTTAAAGAGCTGCCCCAGGGGCCGCTATAGCTATTCCAATACTTTATGCCTCTATCCCTAGTTGAAAGCTGGGCTCAATACATCAATATATAGGTCGATAGCCTGTTAGAGAGAGGCGTTATTGATAGCATTAACCATAAACTAAAAGACGGCTTATGACTGCGAGAGTGGAAGCTAACTACTGCAGCAGAAGTATATATCTGGCTTGCAATCCTGATTTACCTAGGAATACATAAGGAAATTGCGATTGAGGACTATTGGAAGACCCCTGAGCTATAAGATCAGCGCCCTGAGCACTTTATCATTAAGTTCATGATATATAACCGGTTTTAACTCCTTTACTGCCACCTTTGCCCTTTTGACTATATTAAATTTGAAGATGATGAATGCTTCCCTGAGGTCTTCTAATGCGCATAAGCGTAGTCTAAGTATATACAATAAGCTATAATGCAGCTCTGTGAGCCGGGCTCTTATCTAGCTGTAGATGAGGGCATGATCTGTTATATAGGGAGGAACTTAGAGGTCACATATATACCAGGCAAGCCTACTGACATAGGGTTTAAGGTATAGGTTATGGCCTAACTTGGTATCTTCTTGCGTTAGATTTAGCACCAACCCGGCGCGAAATATGGCCCTATTGGCGTTAAACGTACTAAGAAGAAGTTATTAACATAAGGGAGAGGCAGGGGTAAGGCCAGAGGCAGAGGGAGAGGCAGCTTAAAGAGGAAGGATAATAAGGCTAATAAGATTAAAGAAGTCATTAAGGTCACTACAATAAACAGAGAATAGGCTATTGCCCTTAATTCGACCTAGAGCGTGATTATTGCCCTGCTAAATTTACTACTAAAAGCTATCTATTATGTTTTTATGGATAACCTCTTTGCATTACCAGATCTCTTCCACTCCCTTCATCAGCACGGCCATAGGGCTATAGGTATAGCTCGCCCTAACTGCAGCATTTATAAAGAGCTCACAAACTCTAAGTTAAGGGATTAGACTGGTAAATTAGGCTTCTAATTTAATGAGATTAAGGTTATACCTACCCCTAATAATTAGGTAGAAAGCTTTAACTCTTCTAGCAATATTTCCCTTACTAACTTATCTACTTATCTAACAGGTGAATTAAATCGCCTAGAAAGATAATGCCCTTATATTATTCTTATTAACTATATTTAAAGGCAATAAGAGGACTGACCATTAGAGGAAGAAACCATTAATAAAAAAGGCTACAGTGCAGCCAATATAGCATTTCTTTGGCAGTAAGCCAGTCAAGCTAATATCTATCCCTATAGTAGCTGCTTCCTATAACAATGAAATAAATCATATAGATCAAGGAGACCAAATAAGGGCATATTAAGGTTATAATTACTTGATCTGCAGAGGCGCTTAGCAGGCTCTCACTTGGACCTTCCTTCTTAATGTGGCCCTTATAAATAGTTACCTTCTTTAACTCTATAGGCAGCTAAGTTGAAAGCAATATATAAGTCAGAAAGAGTGGCGCTAATATATTTATAATGAGCTCTTTAAGGCATTCTATATAATCAGTCAGTTAAGGAGAAAGTTTTGGACTGGAGATACATTTATGCCTATTATACAGTATGAATTTATCGCAAGAGAGAAAAAATCAGACTGCATAGCCTGTTAGGGTTATCGCCTTAGGCAGCCAAGGTCGAGGAGCTTGAGGCGGCCATTGGCGCCAGTCAGTAATAACAAAAGGGGGCAGCGGCGCCGACAATCAACAAAAGGATATAAGCAATGCGATATCGCGCTTTGTAACTTAGATTATTATTGAGACTTCTATTATAGGCTAATTTAGGTGGGAAGTAATGTACCTTTCATGTTTGGATTTTAATTGGCTAGACACCTCTGTAGTGACCTCTATAGAGGTTTTCGACAATTAAAGGGATAGATTATAATAATTAAAGAGAAAAGGGAATATACCTGGTGAAGAATAGGCAAGAGGCTAAGATAAATAATAAAACTGCTTATAGAAGCAATAGAAAGCAATAAATCCCTTAGTTATTAAGCCAAGAGTGGTAAAACTAAATAGCTTATATATATAAAGAGCAATATTAGAATTATAGAGCTAGCATTACCTTATAATAACTCTCTATATTAAGGTAGCATTAAAATCTATTGTATAAAGAAATCTAGCCTTAACTTAATAAGAAAATATCAATATTGCATTATGCATTATAGACTATAATAAACTTAATATAGCCTAGAATTAATAAAACTTAAAAACCAGCATTAAGGCACTTATTAAGCTACTTAAGTATAAATTACTTAAAAAAGTTATTTTTATAATAATTAAACTTATTAATATCTTAATAAAATAGTTTAAAATCTTATAAAATTAATTAATTAATTAAATTTTAAAGACTTTAATATAAAATATTCTTATATTTATTATATTTTAAACTCTTATAAAGAACTTAATAATTATAATAGCAGTTAATATAATTATCTTAATAAGGATAGATAAAAGGGATATTTATAGCTCTTTATAATTATTTCTCTATCTAGAAAAGACCTTATTAAAATACCTTACATTAATTAATTAATTAATACTTACTGCAATAAGCTCTATTAATACTTCTTTATCCTCTAATAATATAGAGACTGCATTTATTAAGCCAGTAACCTAGCCAACCTGGCCTCAGGAAGTAGTAATAGCCCTAGCTATAACAGCCAGCTAGCTCTAGGATCTCATTATGGCTATTTATAAGCATAAGCCCTACACTATAGTTAACTAAATAACTCTATATATAGCTATCTTTAATAGCAAGGATATCTCAAAATATCTTTATCTCTTTAAACGCTATATAGATAATATTAATATGCCTAAGGGAAAATACACTATAATGCTTAAGATATATACTGTCCTAGCCCTTATGGAGGATATCTATTAAGCCTATAAAGGGTATAATTAGGAGGAAGCTAAGAAGAACCTTAAGGAAATTTTCATTACTGAAGATAATACTATCTCTAATAGCCTTAAAGCTAAGCTTAAGAGGCTTAATTAAAAATAACTCCTTAAGGACTATCCTTAAATAATTAAATAGTTAATTTAATATTAATTTAAGTTTAAAAAGCTAAATAATAACTATAAGAAATAAACTACTTAATTAAAGAATATCTTTAATGCTATTTATTAAAAAGTCTTAAATAAGGTTACTTTATAGTATAAAAAAACTTAAGATAAAATAAAAGTAATACTTTATAAGGATTTTACTTAAATAATTAAATTAATTATTAATAATAAAATTATTAAAGCTAAGAATTATTATTATCTTAAGGAAATTAAAGATGCCCTTAAAGTCTAAAAGCCTAAATCTATTAAAAACCCTCTTAAGGTTATTCTTAAGAAAGACTTTAAGCTAGCTAAAGAACTTAATATTAATAACCTTATTAATATAATATAAAAGCTATAAATTAACTTAATAAATACTATTAAGGACTTAATTAAGGGTTATATTAAGATACTTAATGCTTAAATAGAGAAGAAAGTAATAAACTAAATAATATCTCTCTTTTAATACTTAAGAATTTAGATTTATTTTATAGTTATTACTTTAATTAATTAATTAAAAAAAGAGTTTAATATAAATATTAATGCTTAGTATATTAACTAGAGGCAATAATATTAATGCTAATATTATATTAAAAGAGGCTATTTTCTAGAGATTTATTATAACTTAAAGTATAATAGGAAATATAACTTAGCTAACTATAATGCATTAAGTGGTATAGCTTAAATAGATATTTAAAAAACCTCTATCTTAAGTATATTTATTAATAAAGCTAAAAGTAACTTTAGGGTTAAGAGACTTATTTATATTTAGATTAAGAGATTCCTTAACTCTTATTTATATTATAATGCAGTAGATATAAAGAAATATAATAATAAAAAGATTAATTAAAATATTTAAGGTAAATTAAATTAGCTTATTTAAAAGTACTTAAATAAAAGCCCTCTATACCTAAAGATATATACTCTACTTTATATTTACCTTAATGGCAATATATATCTTTTAATAGAAGTAATTAATAAAGTAAATAACCTTATCTAGCCTGCTAAGGCTCTTAAAACATCTTAAATAAATCTCCTTATATTTAATATTAATAATAATAAGGAATTAACTAATTAAGTAATTTTACTATCTATAGACCTTTAAGTCTTTAATATTAATATAAATATAAATATAAAGAAGTATATTTACATTAAAGATAAGAAAGAGATATAAATTATTAAAGTCCCTAAGAGAAGAATAATAGAAAAGGACTTAAGGAGTTTTAGTTTTATTAAAAAAGAGAAGAATATTAAGGAATTAAATAACTTAAATATATATTAAGCTCTTATTTATAACTATATTAAAAGTAACTTCTATATAAAGAAAATTAGCATTTCTCTATTTAATTTAATAACCTTAAATATATAGATAGATAAGGAAATTATAAATAAACTTATAGATATAGTAAAAGGCATCTCTAAGATCTTATATATAATAATTAGAAACCCTTAATCTAATTAAGATATCTTAATATCTATAAATATAGTTTATTTTAATAATTAGGACTTTTATAATAGCTATTAAAATAATATAAATAGAAGGGTTAATATCTATATTATTCTCTTTAAACTTAAGGACTAAAATTAAATTAATTAATTAGTTAATTATATTAGCAATAATATATAGAATAGTAAAATAAGTTCTATATTAGCCAAAAGAGAATATAAAATTATTAAAGATAAAGGCACTCTATAGGAATCTAAATATATTATTTAAACTATTAAGAAATAAGAGGTAAAGCCTTAATTAATAACTCTATAGAGCATATAGAAAGACTCTCTATATAATAAGATTTTAATCTATATTAAGGAATTAATAAATCTAATAATTAATAGTATTAAAGTTAACTTCTACTTAAGGAATAATAATAAGGCCTTAATATAAGTATAAAAGCTATTAAAAATTATAATTAAACTTAATAACCTAAATAATAAGATTATAAAAGCTATAATAAATATAAAATTTAAAGGGAATATTATCTTAAAAAGGATTATAAAGGATTATAAGCTAAAGATTATTAATATAAAGGTAATTATAACTTTCTTTATAAGTAATAAACTAAAGATAGTTAGCTAAATTAAAGCTAAGATATATTTAGTAAATACTTAAATATTATAATGCCTCTTTATAGCCTTAAAAGCCATAATATTAATCCCTTTTATCCTTAATATGCCCTTTATTAAATTTACTTAAGCTATATTTAATTACTTACTATAAGATAGTTTAATGCTTTTAATTTACTAATTAAGAAATATAAAGTTTATTACCTTAATAGCTAGATTAATTAAATAGAAGTTAATAAAGATTAAAACTAAAGAATTAATTAATTTAAAATAAATATTAACTCTTATATTAAGCTAAAAGTTAAAAATATTATAGACTTAAAAGAGAATAATATCTTATTAATTATTAAAGTAATAAGCTAAAAATCTATAAATAAGGTTATTAAGCTAATTATATAAGAAGGTATAAAACAGTATAAAGAAGTCCTTAAGAGTATAAGCCAAGAGATTAAATAGTATATAGAGCTAGTAGCTATAGAGAAGAAAGCTACTAAAGCTAGAAAGAAGAAGGAAAAAGAAGAAAGAGACTTAAAATATACTATATCTTTAGACCTTAATAAACTAAAATCTAAAACTATTAACATTAAGGTTAATATAATATATAAGCATAAAGAAGTTAAGATTTATTTAATAGATAATATGCCTTTAGATAGCTTAGTTCTAAATAGTAATTCTCTTTAAAAGGAGAAGAAATAAGCTTAAATTAAAGATATACTTAATAGTACTATAAAATATATTAAGTAAATTACTTTAAAGTTCTTTAAATTAAAATAAAGAAATTAATTAAAAAGAAAGAGATTTAAAAAACTAAAGAATTAAGTAAATAGAATATTAATTATAATAAAACTTAATATATTTCTTAAGATTATATATAATTAAGAAGCAGTATTAGCTTAAGACTTTATAGAATATAAATAGCTAAATTTAATTATTGCCTCTCTATAAGTGCTAAAGGTAATCCCTTATAAGGCATAATAAGCAAGAGATATCTTAATTCTAAAGAGATATAAAATAGTAATTATTAAATTATTAAAAGAATAACTTATATAGAGAGTACTAAAGAAATCCTATAGAGTCTATTAAAACCCTTAATTTCTAGTTATTAAGAAGAATAAAAACTTCTATTTAATTAACTCTATAACCCTTATAAATAAGGTAACTATAAGGAATAACTTATTCCTTCTTTATATAGATAAATTCTCAGTAGATTTTACTATATATAAAGTTATATTACTATTAAACTTCTTCTTAAGATATAATTAATTCCCTCTTAATAAGAAAAGCTAAAATATAACTATATTTAATATATTAATAGGGCTATTAAGGATATATAGTCTTCTATAAGGAGCAATAAACTCTATTGCCTAGTTTATAAGGAATATTATTTATATCTTTAGAGACCTTATCCTAGAAGTCTATAGGGCCTTCCTTAATAATATCTACATTAAGGGACTGACTATAACCTACAATAAGGAAGAGGTTGCTTCTAGGGTCAGAAGGTATATACTTAAGTATCTTATTAATATTAATAAAGTCCTTATTAATATTAAGCTCTTAGGCTGCATTATTACTAATAGTAAGTTATAATTCTACTAAAAGACTATAGTAATAATTAAATATCTCTATAAAATAAACAGTAAAGCACTAAATAACGCTAAGGTAATTAAAATTATAAAGTAGAAGAGTTATATTAATGCAGAGGAGGTATAATTATTCCTTAGGATTATTAAGTACTATAGGCAATAGATTTATTACTTTATATAAATTATTAAGCCTCTTATAAAGCTACTTTAAAAGGATATTAATTTCTATTAAGGCTAACTAGAATAAGAAGCAATAAATATTTTAAAGGCTAAAGTTATATAACCTTTACTTCTGATTACTCTTAACTATATTGAGGAGGCCAGAGAAGTAATCCTTATAGTTAATGCTAGTCTTATAAGCTAAGGAGTAGCATTAATATAGATAGTTAATAGCAAGAGATAATCAGTTTGGTTTAAATTAGATCTTTAGAATAAGGCTGAGTTTATATATAATGCAATAAAGAGGGAGTATTATATAGCCCTATATGCATTTTAATAGCTAAAAGAAATAATTTATAGCATTAAGTTTACCCTTAAAATAGATATATAGGTTTTTATATATTAATTAAATAGAAAAGTAAATAATATATTTAGATTATTAATTTTATAATAAATTAATTACTTTTTGCTTTTTAACTTTTAGGTTTAATATATATTAAAATAGAAAAATAAAGTAATTAATAGCTTATTATAAAAGCTTATAGAACTATTTAATTAATTAAATATTAAAGTTAAAAATAATATTAAGGACTTTATTAATCTTTATTTTAATATAATTAAGATTAATAAAGTACTTAAGATTTTAAATAGAAATTATTTACTAAAGTTAAAATAATTAGCTTAATACCTTATAACCTTAAAAAGGCTACTTAATATAATAAATTCTTAATATTATATCTTATAAAACTAAAGTAAGAATTTCTTTATATAAAGATATTACCTCTAGAAATGCCCTTATAGGCATTAAAACTAGCCTCTATTAATAGAAGAGGATTTAATAATATAGAGGTAAGTAATTAAATAGTACTATAAAGTAAGTAGCTATAAAGAATAGGATATTATAATAAACCTTATTAAAAAGAGGTATTACTAAAAGAACCTTTAGGGAGAAGTCATTACTACCCTCTATATATACTCTATATATTAGAAATATTATCTATAAAGACCTCTTAAGAAGGTTTAATATATAGCATTAATTAATCTCTTTATTAAGGTCTATTTTAATATATAATATATACTTAAGGATTAAGAATATAAGTATTTACTTAAGGTATATTATAACCTTATAGAGTAAATAGAAGTAAAGCCACTAAAGGCATTATTAATAAAGGCAATAAAGAAGTTTATTAAGAGATTAATCTTTTAATATAGAATAATATTAATTGCTATAGTAAATAGAGGACTTAAGATAAAGAAGGAGTTACTTAAGGTATTAAACTTATATAATATTAAATAGATTAAGACCTTACTATATAATCCTAAAGGCAATAGCCTAAATAAATATAGATATAATATATTATATAGAGTCCTTAAGAAGCTATAATATAAAGAGAAGAATATATAGATTAAGAATCTTAAATATGCCTTATTTATAGAATAAATAGCTATAAAAAGATTATATAGATATTTATCTTTTTACTTAATATATAATTAAAAGTTTATATATTTATTAAAAGTTAAATACTTTATTTAATAATTAATTAATTAAAATAAGGTATATATACTAAAAGAGAGATTATAGGCTTAAATCTATATTCTAGAAATAAAAGGGGTAAATATAAAGAAGGCTAAAGTTAAAGTTATTAAATATTAAAAGCTTATTGCTGCTTAATGCAATAAAGAGCTTAAATATAAAATTAAGAAGTAGCCACTAAAAGTTAAGAACTTTATTCTAAAGTATAATATTCTTAAGGTAAATAATATATTAACTAAATATAAGATAACTAAGAAATAAGATAGCCCTTTTTATATTATTAAGTATTACTTAAGTGTTAATTTCTATACTTTATAGAAGCCAGAAGGGAAACCATTAAAGAAGTTAATATATAGAGACTATCTATATAAGTTTATATAGAATAAAGATAGTTAATAAATAAGTAAGAAAGATCTAGAGCTAAAAAATAAGGATAAAGAAAGTAAAGAAGATAATCCTAAGATTAGCTCTATAGAAATACTAAAGGAAATAAACTTAATTAATTAAATAACTTATAAGGTTATTAAATTACTGGCCGCTATAGATACCTTTAGTAATTTAGAGAATAATTTATATAAAAGTAATAATAATAAAGAAGATCTTAATGCATTAAACTTAATATTAAATTTAAGTTATAGACTAAAGATGCACTTTAAGGTTAAGTTAAAGGGCTTTTTAAAGAGTAAAAAGGCAATCTATAAACTAATTAATTAATTTTAGATTAATTAATAGAGGTCTTTAAAGCCTTATTCTTTAGGTATTTAGCATTAAGAGAGCTAAAGTTATAATATTAAAAGTAAGCTATAATATTTTACTTTTAATAAAGAAGAAAGAATATAAATAAAATAATAATAATAAATATTATTACTTTATTATAATAAAGGAAAATAAAAAAGAGGAAAATATTACTATAAAAAGGAGCTTATAATCTCTATAAAGCTATTTTTATTTTTATATTTAAATGGAAAAAAGAAAAAAAATATAAAAGTTTTAAAAGAGAAGTAAAAAGGCAAGAGACTTAATTATTACTAAAATAAGAAAAAGATATAGCTTAAAAAAGGCTAAATAATTATTAATTTAGCATTAAATATAAGAAATTAAATAATAAATAGAGAAGAACTGCCTTAAAATAGGTAATTTTAAGCTTAAATATAAAAGGCAAAATTAAGATTTTAGCTATTTCCTAAAGTAAGATATTAATTAATTACTTATTTTTATACCCTTTATACTTTAAAACTTATCTCCTCCTACTAAAAATACTTTATTTCTTATCTATTAATTTATTAATTTCCTACTTAATAGTCTTTACTATATCCTCACTATTTAATTTAAAATCCTAAGGTATTAATAGCTATTAACTAGTGATTTAAGGGTATAATTAAGGGTTTAATTAATCGTTAAAGACCTTATAAGGTTTATCTGCAGAGAGCGCAGAACCTAACTGCAGAAGGTTATCTTTCCTCAGGAGGGGAGCTTTAAGCAAGCTGGATTAAGGCTTATTAGCCTAATAGATAGAGAGAGAGCGTCAGTTATAGTTGCTCTTAGTGTTCTAAATGCAGTTAAAATACTAGCCGCTCTAGAAACCCTTAATTAAAATATAGCAGTAAAAAGGCTAAAGAATATACTTATTATTTTAATTAGTTATTAAAAGATAGGAAATAATATAATTATAGTATATTTTAGGATTATAAATATTAAATAAATTAATTAAAAGGGCCTTTAGTTAAGGTATACTTTTAATAAGCTTATAAAAGAACTAGCCTTAATAATAAATAAACTTAGCTAAGATATATATAGACTAAAGCTAATAATAAAGATATTTATTAAGTTAATTTAAAAGTATAATATTAATAAAGCCTAATAAAGAGAGGATTTTTATTTAAAAAAAAATAGCTAATTAATTAATTATTATTATATAATTAAGAGGAGGGCAGTATATAAACTTAATATATAAAGGGTATTATATATAATTAAGAGCCTTATTAATATAGATTTAAATATTAAATAAGTTAAAAATCTATATAATTAATTAATATTAAGGCAATCTAAAAGGAAAAGTAATACTTATAGTTATATAGAAAATAAATTCCTTAAATGCCTTTATAATAATTTAAATATTATTATAATTTCTTTATTAATAATTAATACTAAAGAGGAATTTCTCCTTATTAATATTATATTTAATAATTATAATAAAATTAAAAAGAGTCTTTTTTTTCTTCCTTAAGAGATTAAAACTATTAAAGGCTTTAGTAATTATAATAAAAAATATAGAGATTAAAAGAGAAGAAAAGGATTAAATAAAGATATAGATATTAAGATAAGGTGAAAGGAATTAAAAAAGAGAAAAAGAAATAAAGAGAAATAAATATAAAAAGGATCTTAAGTTTAAAATAGAAGCTTTTAAGTGCATAAAGAGGTTAAATTACTAACCTAGCTGCATAGAAGGTTTCTTAAGGCATAAAAACCTCTCCTTACTTTCTTCCTCTTTCTTTCTCTTTCCTCTCCTTAATATATTACTTACTTCCTGCTTTATTAATTAATTTAATTACCTGCCTTATACGCTTTAGATCACTTAAAGCTATTCATAACTCTCAGCCCCTATACCTATACCTTACCCCTTTCCCTCTATAACTTACAATTCTGCAACTATAAATATAGCTATTACATTTATATTTCCCCTATACACATTAATTCAGAAGCATCTAATCAGTTGATTTATCGCTTAATTTGCCTATCTATAGTCTTTATCCCCTTTTAAAGTACTAAAGACCTCTACTGTCTATACTTATATTTATTACCTTTAAATATTTCCTTTTATCTCTTAAACTTATTTACTACTATAACTAATAAAGAATATGCCCTTACTGATATATTTAGCAGCCTTAATAATATGCCTTTAATCTTATTAGCCTTAATTCTCTCTACTATATCTTTAAACTTTATTGCACTTAATAATAAACTTAATTACTTTTTAAATAAATTAATAATAAACTCTTTAATTATTAATAACTATATAAAAGAGAATAATAAGAAAAGCTTTCTTAATATTAATAAATTTACTTTTAAGTACTTTAAATATTTATTATTAATACTTATATATTAATTAATTATTATATATTTATAAGAAAATTAAAAAAAGCTAAAATTAATTAATCTCTTAATTTATAATATTATATATTATATTTAATAATATAAAAAGATTATTAAAAAGGTATTATATTTAAATAGATTTATAGCTTTTAATATAAATAATAAATTAACGTGGTTGATAAGCAAGTGGGACAGACAAGCAAGTNNTAACTATCTGATCAATTAATTCTCAACCGCCTAACATATCACAGCCCTCTAATGAATCTAGAATCCTTCTTGCCCTTCAAGCCCTTCAAAATAATCCAAAATTAACAGCCCGACGCGCTGCAGAGATCTATAAAGTTAGGCGAATGAAGCTATGGCGCCGCCATAAGGGTATACAATTGCGACGCGATACTATCCAAAAGTCATGGAAGCTATCTAATCTAGAGGAACAGATTATAGTCTAATTCATTCTTAACCTAGATTCATGAGGATTTCCCTTGCGATTGCGTTTTATAGAAGAAATAGCCAATTCTCTACTAGCTAACCGTAATGCATTACCTATTGGCAAGCGCTGGGCTTATAACTTCATTAAATGATAACTAGAGCTAAAGATGCATTTATTTTGAAGATATAACTACCAGAGAGCCAAGTGTGAAGATCTGACTGTTATTTATGGCTGGTTTAGGCTTATATAGAATATAATTATAAAGTATAGTATTTAATTAGATGATATCTGGAACTTTGATGAGACTGGCTTTATAATGGGCATACTTGAGCCCAGAACAGTCATTATAGGCTCCTATAGGCCAGGAAGACTAAAGCAAGTATAGCCTGGAAATCGC
>NJCR01003285.1:0-12459 GCA_002234235.1 Fusarium hostae
CTCTAGGCCCTACCCAAGTAGTACAATTGACTATACGGAGGTCTTAGAGTTCCAACCATATTACTCCTTTATGGATTTAAGTTGCTCTCAGTAACACAAGTCAAATATCGATATTGTAGCAAGGAAGTCAGACATCGTAAGGGGAACCTCAAGACATGTATTGTCATTGAGACATGTCTTCAATTCGATAAACTTCAACTTGTAAACCTGATTTAATGTGCCACAGGGTAAGCGATGACGATGTACAGTGCCAGACCCGATATATGGTGTAAAGTACTGTGACTGACACTGTGCATGGATACCCGTCGTTATGGAGCTTGGACCATGTAAACAAACCGCAAGCCCCCACCACTCACAACGTTGGAATTCACGCGCCATCTGGATCGAGAGAGATTTGACATCATACCAGAGACCTCCAAAGACATCACCCACGAGGATCACGACCCTTAATTATTGAAATTATCTGCTCAATACTTGCATAACTTGGAGTCTTGACCACATTCTTATTAAACGCAATGTCTCCTCCGCGCCGTCGCTCGGCCCGGTTGGCCTCTGCTACTACCCCTAAGGTGAGCTCCGTGATGGCATCAGGCAATTTTCGAGACAAGCATCCTGACAATTATGACAGAAACCTGTGACATCCGACTTGACCTCTGTCGTTGAAGATGCCGAGTCGCCTGAACGGCTTCCTCAGCTGAAGAGTCACAGCAAAGCGAAAGGCAAAAACAATGCCGCTCCATCATCACCAGCTCCCGCGCCTTCGACGCCAGCGTCATCGGCCATGAAGCCTCCCCATGAAGAAATGCACCCAAGTAAAGCTCATCACAACATGGGTGAACCATCCTCCGCGATGAGGCTGGGCTTCACAGATATCAAGGACACCAGCCGCCCTGGCGTCCCGCCCGACACACCGTCCAAGATTGGCGTTCCTGCTTCCGATTTCACATTCCGATTTACGCGCGACACTACCGATTCCACCCTCAGCGGTGATGCGCAGCGACTCATGGAGGAACTTCGCGGACAGGCTGCCAAGATCAAGGCTGACATGATCGCCAAACGCGATGCAGAGGGCGCTGAAGAGGATGCTCTTGGCCGCAAGATTGCTAAACCCAAGGGTAAGACAAGTCGTTATAGCGCGGCGCATATGGCAGAGTTCAAGAAGATGGACTCCATCGAAAACCACGCGTCTGCTTGGAGAGCTCAAAACGGGCGCTTCCAGCCAGTTGTTCAGTCGCTAAAGCGCACAACTTCAAAGGCCAACCTGGAAACGACACCAACCTCTTCCCCTGACAAGTCTGGTCTGAAACGATCTCCCTCAAAGGCTGAATTGGATGTCCCTACACCATCAACACCTCGCGTCACACAGAGCCTCAAGCGCAAGTCGTCGCGTGCTAACCTCGATGAATACCAACAATCGCCCTCACCCAAGAAGTCCACTATGCCTCCGTCCAACCTCCCTACCGCTATTCCCACATCCTCCAAGAAGGCACAGTTGTTCCCTAATGTACACCAACGCGTTCCTTCGAAGAGACTCAAGCAGCGAATGGAGGATGATGCGACAACAAACCGACCTTCATCACGCGATGACTCCTCGATTCCTCGACCTAAGTCTAGTGGAAGTGGTTCAACCAAATTGCCTGCCTCAACATCAAGTCTGGCACGACTCATGAGCCCTACGAAGGCGTCCCTCGCTCACACAGGCAAACCAACCATTTCTCTGATCAAGTCTCCTTCCAAGGTCGACCTGAAGAGTGGTCTGCCAAAATCCACCAGTACTTCTCACCTTATGCCTGGCAAGCCGACCACGCCTAGATCTCGGGTCATTAGCCCAGGCCGCTTCGATAGAGTCAAGTCGATTTTGCGTGGAAACCGAACACCGTCTGGCAATGTTCAGACTGCTATTCCACAGCCCATGCTCTCCCAGACACCAGCTCCACCTAAGGCCGATAAGGACAAGGCTTTGCCTCCTCTTCCGTTGACTACTCCTCGACGAAAGGTAACAAAGCACGTCGCCTTCACACCAGAGGTCACGCGCATTGCATTCGAGCAGAACTCACCTTCCCCACAGAAGTCCTGTCTCAAGGCTCAGTCAACACGAACTTTGGCGGACGAGCAGTTCCAAGGTATCGATGAAACACTTGCGAAGGCGGATTCCGGTGATGTTGTATACCCTGATCTAAGTGGCTTTAGACCTCTGCCCGAGCCACCCAGCAAACAGAAGGATAATGGACCTGCATCTGTCCCCGGCAAGTTCACATTCCGCAGTGATCATACAATCGAGTTTGGAGACGTTCCTGTGCTAGGCTTTGGAGCTTCTCCCGGCCAATCGAGTGTTCGCCAAGTCCGACAGTCACTTAAGCCTAATGCGAAGATGCCCGGTAGCTTCCCTGGTCCTACTTCCCCAATTGGCCTCAACAAGGAAAACAAGGAACCTGGCTCGGCCAAGATTCTGGTTGGAGCCCCTCATGGGATGTCCAACAAGAAGCGTCACCGAACCAGCTGGGACGAGGAAGAAGAGGAGCAGAAGAGTGCCGAGCGTGCAGCCAAGAAGCGCAAGGCTGAGCACGTCCCTGAAGGTGAAGCCCTTCTTGCTCCTCGTCTTGTTGGCGGCACTCCCAGTGCAAAGAAGGTCCGGTTCGGTAGTGCGACTCCGCGTACACCTGCTTCTGCCAGCCCTACCAAGAAGCGTGCAGTTCTCAGCTTGAGTCGGCTTAACATGCTTGCTCGTCCTAAGAATCGAGCTTAGGTTTCCATACGGTTGGAATCCACCAAACTGCAGCTACAGCTGCGAATTTTTGAAAATTGAATGTATAATACGACTTTATGTGTCTGTCGTATTCTGGAGATTGTCACGGCAGATGTTATAGAGTCACTGTTGTTCGCTCTGGCGTGTAACATGTTGGTCACTCGATTCTGCTGATACCCAGAGCTTGACACAAGAAGCTAATGATGAAGCGTGCTTTGATTAAGCTGGAGTTTTGAGATTGTTTTTACCTGGCTTTTTATATTGACAAAGTCAATGACATGCTGTTTTTACCACACACAAGACAAAGGATTTGGGTCACTCAAGGATTAGGGGGTTTCGGGGCGTCATGGCAAAATGCATCAGGTTCTGAGATTAAAATTCAGATGAGAATAGTTCATCATTGTATTTGATTGTATAGGGTTGTGCATAAACTTAACACATATATCTCTCCCTAAGGACTTCTCTGTTTCATGATTGCAGTGTCTGATATGTTTCGCTTTCCTTCCTCGACATGACCTGCACTTTCCTTAATCCAATATGTTATGTCTTTCGCTGTGGTACCTTATCTTAGTCTTACAGCCTCCTTTACCTAACATCCGATCCTATGATACTTCTTCAAGACGCGATCTGGAGATTACCAAACTATGGCCTTGGTCTTCGGTTGCTCTCTCATAAATTCTTCCACCACAATACCTAACATAAGATCGAACGCATTTCTTTCCTTTTATGCTTCTGCGATGCCAAATCATAGTCAAACAAACATATTCACCTGCACATTCTGCTTCCACGTCTTTCAAGGTCCCCCTCAAATCATCGGTCGTACCGCACGTCTAGCCTGTACAACATGTCACGCAGCGCTCCTCAACCTAGCCATCTGCTGGGTTTGCGGCGAGCTCATATACCGAGGCGATGAATGTGTCAGTTTCGGTTGGTGTTTCTGGCATCGAGCGTGTTACGGATGTTTACTCTATGGGAGCAGATCCATTCATCAGGGAGTTTCAGTAAACGATCTCTTTCTGGAGAGCGGAGCAGAAGGTCGAGCAAAGGAAGGATGTGGGGGGAAAGAGGTCACTGAGGTACCGCTTTGTGCAGCTTGTGTCGTGGAAGTCGAGGTTGATGGTGTTAAGGAGGATAGTGTAGTGAAGAGGGGGTTGAGGAGAGTTGAGAAAGTGGATGGGGGTTTGACCAGGAAGAGATGGGAGACCAAAAACAGCGAGAAGAACTTAAAGGTAAGTTGTAAGTTTTGTCTCTGTGATTCTTGCTAACATTCATGTATCAGTCCCCCTCTAGCCAACAGAGAATCCACAAGAACGAATATGGTGCTGAGGCTGAGGACCTCATAGTCAACAAGGTCTCAACCGACTTCAAAGACAACTCTGAATCGGTTATATGGGTCGACATTTTTGATCCCATCAACGGCCCTTCTTTCAAACCAAGTCCTCTGAAGCCCATACCGCTATTCATGCAACGACCGCCAAGTCCTACTATCCATGAGCGCCAGCGCAGGTCAACTGCCACCGATACATACCTCCAGCCTCCTTACGATCTGGGAAAACAACATTCTGCCCCTTGTTCAGCCTGTCCCTCGGAATCACCTGTGAGAAGTCGATCATCAGAACATCGTTCTCCACGCCAACCATCACCAACTCTACCCAAAACCCCACCCCCTTCGCCGTCTCGCAGTCGCAACACTCAACAAGCTCCAGAGCACGACTACCTCGACATGATTGACTGGTCTGAAGTGCGGCACAAACAAGCTGTTAGCTGGGTCAGTGTAGAACCCTTGAAACGACCCTCATCTCGACTCGCTCCGTCACGTCGCGCAGAGGCCAATCGTTCAGAGGCAGAGTCATCAGCATACAGAACACCCCCCGAATATCCAGATCAGGTAATGCGGACGCCATATCCGCTTCCTTTGTCAAACGTCAAGACGGCTAGCCCCTTGCCCTCGCAGCTCACGTCGCACTCGCAACGAACTGTGCATGCTACACCACAATCATCAGAATATCTTGACCGTTACCAGCCCGCGACGACGAGATCGACGCAGAACCAAGAGGTGAGAAGATTGAGAAGGGTAGATGCAGGCGTGACTGAGGACGGCCTTGTGAAGACGAAGTCGGGACAATCTGAGGCTGGCGAATGGGGAGGCAAAGTTGGGTCTGAGTTGAGACGGTTCTTTACAGGACGATAGAGGAGTGTTACACGGCAGTATGTATTAGCGAAGCAGGGCCCCTATTCGCATGCGAATTATGCATCAAGTTTTAAGAGAAGTTGTTTACATTCGTTCCATGCTTAGGTATACAGCGGAATTGGACTAGTAGGATACTATGAAGCTATACAGGGTGAACCTTTGAGCTTGGTGATCGCCAAGAGGGGGAGGATCACAGTTTCGGCACACCAATGAGATGACCGAATTATCATGATCATCAGGACAAAGCCCGAGACGGATGAGGTACGTAACTATGAGAGCATTCACATCGGTTCGGCACCGGAAGCGGACGGCCGAGGCACGGAGCCAAGCGAGATCTTACCGGGCGCCATAAGAACTGTTAGAAGATAAGGGGGCTTTGGAATCCAATTGAGCTTTAGATTAATAGCATGAGCGTTGAATGAAGAGATTGAACTTTTGTAATAAATTCAATCATAACTGATTCTGTTTAGGAACGTGATCATATTGACTTTGAGGAGGGGAATGGAGGTTTCCACCAGCCAAAGAAGCCCAGCCGTAGCTAAGCTCTGGCGGGGTAATTGGATGCTAGAGACAGGTGAGTTAAAGCCTCAGTAGCAATATTGACCTCTGCTTGAATTAGAGTCGAATGCATTGGGTTTATAACATCATTGTTAATGAATAATTGAGTTGATTGAAAAGGCTGGTAATCACAAGCATGATATAGCATAGATCTATAGCCATAAATTGGCAGCATCATTCTCATCAAGAGGCTGCTTGGAGCTCAACCGCGGGGTTAATTGGCTTGTGCTAGCTCTGAAGATCCAATCCAATGGTCAAAAGTACCCATTTCCGTGCCCTAAGACCTCGAAAATTCCACTCACAAAATTAAATTTAATTGCGACAAATCGTTAAGCGAGAACAAGGTTTCTAGCGTTTTGGCGTGTGCGTCAGAGTTCCCTCAGCGTCCCACCTGACGACCAGTAATAACAGTTGCGTCAGGGCATGTTGTGCGCTGTACTTGTAGAGTTGTCAGTAGTAGATCAGGTAAAATAGAGAGACAGGCGGAGAAAAAAAAGAGGCTGGTCCCAGTGATTTGTATTAGTAAATTTGTTACCAGTAACATTAGACTCTGATTTGGCTTGATCGTGGGCACCATTAGGTCTAAAAAAAAAAAAGGTCGAGGGTCACACCACACCAATAGAAGCCCAAAAAAATACTTACGAGACTCTCTGCCTACTCGACAGTCTCGACTCAGCCAAACCTGACTGAGCCCTCCACTCCTACAATCAATACTCGACCCCCTCTGCTGGCTGGAGTCTGTCTACTCTACGTACGTACACAACCTAACACAACCAAAAAAAAACACCAAAGCTCTTCCTCTTACAAGGTCATGCGACCGTAGACCACTCTTCGTCGCCCTCAAGATTTGAATTACGCCCCGGACGGAAGGCGATAAGCCCAAGGCGACGACCAAAGATGTCGGTTGTCACAAAGGTACGAATTATCTCTATTCTATTGTTCTCTATTGTAGGCAGTGTACCCCCTGCGATCTCGAGTTTGGGGCGCTGGATTGGGTTGGCAATTTTGCATCACAACGCCTCTGATCGAACTCTCTTGTACGAGAACCCTCGCTCTCGATGGCTTCAGCAGTCGCATTTGCTTCCGCTCCTCTACGCATGCTCTACGCATCTGCTATTTCTTGTCGCATCGCCTATCCTCTCGCCCACGATCCAAAACAAGCCCCTCATTCCCTTCACTCGTCATCGCCCATCAGGTTGTTTGCCCTAACCTAACGCGACGGCTTGTACCCTCATACCAAAACACCACAATTACGATACCACAATAGCCAAATGACCATTCAATCATGCTAACGCTCTTATCAGAACCCTTTTGCCTACCTCGGTACGATTCCTCCTCTCCCCGCTTTCCCCGCGAGAGAAAAAAAAGAGCCAACCTCGCTTCATCGACTCCGATGCCCAATGCCCAACTCAATTACGATCATTCGTACTGACATATCGACTCCTCCACAGGCAACGACAGTGACGGCGAGGAGAAGCCCGTCGTTCCTGTCAAGACCGTTGACAAGAACACTGCTCGTACTACTAAGCGTAATGTCGAGCCCCAGGCTCCCGTAAGGGCCGGTGGTGCTGGCGGTAACCGCCGTGGTCCCGGTGGTAACGAGGGTGGTGAGTTTTACGCACTGGAACTGAGTCCAAGGTCAAAATACTGACTCGGAATAGCTTTCCGGGATCGTGGTGCTGGCAGCAACCGAAACCAGAACCGCTCCACTGAGGAGACTCCTCGTGATGGTCCCCGAGGCGGTGCCGGTGCTCGTGTCCGTGGTGGTGAGTAGCCCGAGGTTTTTGGTTATGGCGAACACAAGCTGACAACTTGCAGGACGTGGCGCTAGACACGCCCGTGAGCGCGATGACCGACACCCTTCCAAGTTCGGCGGTCACGGGTATGCTTGACTGAAAATCTTAGTCTTGTTCGACATACTGACAGAATATAGTGGCTCTGACAAGCAGGCTGCCCAATCCTGGGGTGCTAACGAGGGCACTGCTGAGCTTAAGGACGAGCAGGCCGGTGAAGCTATCGCTAAGGACGAGCAGAAGGAGGCCGTTGCTGAGGACGCCGCCGCCGCCGAGGCTGCCGCTGCTGAGGAGGAGGCCGAGAAGCAGGTCTCTTACGAAGAATATCTCGCCCAGCAGGCTGAGAAGAAGGCCGCTCTCGACTCTGGTCTCAAGGTCCGTGAGGCCAACGAGGGCAGCAAGCTCGACAAGAAGTGGGCCAACGCCAAGCCCCTCGAGAACGAGGAGGAGGAGTACTTCGCCCCTACCGGAGGCAAGGCCCAGCGCCAGCGCGAGCGCAAGGTCAAGCAAACCATTGACTTCGACCCTCGCTTCGTCGAGCCTGAGCGCACCCGAGGTGGTGCTCGCGGAGGCCGTGGCGGCCGTGGTGGTCGTGGCGGAGAGCGTGGTGGTGACCGTGGCCGTGGAGGTAACCGCGGCGGTCGCGGCGGTGCTCCTCAAGGATCTGCTAAGGGCAATGCTGCTATTAACACCAGCGACCAGTCTGCTTTCCCCAGCCTCGGCGGCAACTAGATTGCCTAAGCCCGCGCGCCTCGCACAAGAGAGCGCCTCAAAAATCCCCTGCTTGCACCCTCTCACAGCATAGCAACATGGGTCAACGTCATGAATGTCCACGCCCTCCCCCCTTTTTCCTTTTTTTCTCACTCGTCACGATATAAGAAGGGGGTGGAAAAGGATGCCATATTCGTTGTTCTTCGACAGGTTGAAATGAAAAAAATAAGTTGACCATTGGTTTTTGTGTCTGGCTGGATGGTCTGCGTCCAACGGGCAAAGTGCTGCGTGATATAGGGAGGATTTGAGCTCAGATCTCACTAGCTCGGCTGCACCCAGAAATATTTCTGTCCTCTAGGTCTTCTCGAAGGTTTTCCGTACAAAATTCATTTGAAATGCTCTTATATCTTTGTTATCTGATGTGTGATACACCGCAAGATGAATGCACTAAATTGGGTACAACCAATAGGCAGGCTCAACGTCTTCCCTCTACAACGTATTGTATTTTCATGGCTTTATATGTACGGAATCCTCTATAGACGTACTCTACTTAGTCGTTATTGTGCAGCGCTCAATTTGCTTATGGTTGTTGGCCGCTGGTAAGTCAACTTCACTCATCCCCCTAATAGCACCTGAAACTGGCACTCAACTTTTGCAGCGCAAACGAGCCCTAAAACTTCTAAGGGCTTGTTCAGTTCTTTGTTCTTACCGTAGAAATGCTCACTATGCAAGCTTGCAAGCCAATAAAAGCATGCAGGCGGAATCTGATACGTCACATCGCACTGGTCAGGGGTATGGACAAATATCGTATCGTGAACGACCAGCACTCGACTTTCTAACAAAAGGATGGCTTTAATTCACTCATGGGAACATATAGTCTGTTTACAGCTTGGGATATTGTTCTTTCCGATGATCCACGCTACAGAATGAAGGCTCTTCGAAGAACTATCTAAGTCAACCTTGCTAAACGGTTTATTCAAGGAACTGCACCCGAAGTATGACTAGAACACCCTAATCTGTTCTCTAGAACTGGCACAAGTAGCCTTTGTCCACTAGTAGTCACTGCGTGCTCGCACTCGCAGCTCTTAGTCAGTTGGTTTGGAGCGACCTTGGCTCGAGGCGCAACTCCCTCATTCTTTGGTCTTTGAAGCTCGTCTGAGCTTCAATACGCTTCAAGAATTAAGTCTAGACTCGATTGTACGAGTCAAAGTAATAAAATGTGCTTGATTCTCCATGTTGACGACCTCTCTAGCCCTAACGTCGTTGAACGGGCTCTTCGTTTCTAAGCCCCTTTTCCATCAACCACATCGCTTGGGAACATATTGAACTGTTGTAGAACAAGCGAACAGAACAAAACGGCTGTTCAGTAGAGATTGGAGGCACTGCTCAATAATTTTGAATATAAAATGCCTGGAGAGTTCTCGTTTTCTTCTTCATCACTCACTTCAGAGCCAATCAACCACATGAGAATACTCCAGCAAGCCTGTCACAATACCAAAGCAACTTCAGAAGTATTCTTTGTCAACTTTCCACATTCAGAGCACTACCTACACTCAGTAGTAACCAAATCACCACAAACCGCCACTATGGAGTCTTACCATCCTACCAACACGGACAACCAGGGGAGCAAGAAGGACAGTACCTTTAAGAAACTCCTTCTCCGTTTTTGCGGCAATATGGAGTATCACACCGACAACTTCAAAAACGACTTTAAGGAAGCCTGCACTAAGCTCCACGGTAAGGTCCGCGATTTCTTGCGTGATCATTTCCAACGTCGAGATCAGAATAACAAACCCATGGGTTATAATCATTAAGTTTGGTCATAGCACTGACAAGAAGGGAGACGAGACAACATGGTGAGGCCGAAGAACACTTGTGTAGGTATTAGAATTCTGGGTTGAGTATCCAGGGGGTGGAGTACATATTTGACAACTTTCAGCACTGATATCTAGTACGGTTTAGGATAGCAGTCCCAATAAATTTGTATACGCCTCATATCAATGTTCTTTCTTAATAATAAGTGATGTTTTGTTGTAATGGTAACTCCAGAATTGTGACTCGGGTCAGATCTCATAAAAGGGGAGAAGTAAGAACGCTTTTCATTTATTTCGTATCTAGTAACAAGAACACAAAGACGCTACAATATCTTACACCCGGTGTGAAAATGTGTGCGAAGCATCCATTCCAAGAGAAAATGCCAGCAAAACAGCATTAAAAATGGCCATCATGTAGAAAGGCGCCCCGTTGGAGAGTTTGTCAAAGAGGAAGCCTCCCAGCTTAGTAAGTAGCAAGATGGCAAAGCCACCATACAAAGAATATACGCCTGCAATAGAACCCTTGAGGCGAATGCGAGAGACTGACTCTTGGTCTGTTGTGATGCTGATGAGAGGCCGGCTCTCATCGTTGGCTGATTCGTACTCTTCTGGCTGGAGCAGGCTTTCGGGACGGGCGGTTCGAGGCAGCTCAACTGCGAGAACTCCACGGCCAAGAGAACCAAGACTACAAACGATGGCACCGATCTGGCTGATACCGAGGAGCGATACAATAAAGAAAATTGCTGGGCTACCGCCTCGGCCGTCTACGTCCTTGATTTCAGGACTGGAGAGTTGCGGAAGGGCGATGTAGCCTACGATACCAAAGACGGTTGAGACGACGATGGGATAGTTGATACGGCCAGTTCGACTGCCAAGGTATCCGAAGATAGGAGCGCAGATGAGGCCCATCAGTTGCGCCACACCAGTAAGGATGGAAGACAGGACGTATGCAGCTCTGCACTCCTCCTTGAGCTCGGGTGACGAATCGTGAGGCGAGCCTTTGCAGAAACCGTTGCTGATGTAAAAGGTGTTGACGTACAGAGGGATGAAGAGTGAGATAGCAACGCTTGAAGCTCGAGCAACAAAACCGCCGACATAGCCAAGTCCAATTCGTGAATCAACGAAGCCAAGGAAGACTGAGTCCTTCATGAGATGGAGATAGGGCGCAAGCTTCTATATCATGTTAGTGAAAAATCAACCAAAATTGCAGGTGTTAGACTTACACGTCGCTCACGACCGTTTCCATCGCTTGATTCGTCCTCGTTCTTCAGTCCAAAGAGTGTCCTCCAACCCTTGCCCTCTTCACCTTTGATGTTGCGCAGACCGATCGCAACAAAGATAGACACGGCCAATGCGACAAGCGCAACAACATAGAAGCTATAAGATACCGCTTCGGCGGGGGTAGTATCCTTATTCTCGCCAAAACGCGCCGGGAGTGGGAGGAACAGCGTCAGTGCGACAAGCGCACCGCATCCAGTAAACAGTCCAACAAATCCTGCTAGCTTGGATGGTCTTCCTGCCGCAGTATCGGCAGTATCTGTTGTGCTCGGCTCAGAGATGGACTGTGTGTATCGTTCTTGGGTGATTGCCGCTTCGGATTCTACAGAGAATGCAATGCTGCTTCGGGCTGTCGCATTCTGAAGAGCCTTGATTCTAGCTTGGGCTTCATCCTCCTCGTCATTGCTATCGTCCGTTAGAGATGGTAGTATAGCAGTTACCATTGTAGCCCTTCCAAAGTTAGCATTGATCGTCCGGTAAGCTATAAGCTGTCTCAACTCACGCTGCAGATGCGCCGATTGCGAACAACACGCGAGCCAGCAACAATTGCGGATATACAGTCTTCGCCTGCACAAACAGAGCCAGCGAGATACCAATTATCGCGTATCCAATAACAGCAACCCATCTAACACCCAGACGATCCGACACAAGACCCCATCCTGGACAAGCGACAAGCGCAACAAGCTCATCGACGAAACCAAGGGTTCCCACAACATCACCAACGCCCTCCTTCTGCCCAATCAAGTCGGTAATAACAAAAGAAACAGAGCTGTTCAAAAAGACAAGAAAGGAGATCGAGAAGAGCGATATGCCGAGAAGGTACGTCAGTGCCTGTAGAGGCGTCGTCAACGGCGCAAATGGTAGATATCGCAACATGACGGGGTTCTTTCGGAAGGATTGTTGTTTAGAAAGAGGAGGGATATCACATTGCAGACACAAAGTAAACTGGTATTTGGGCACGCGAAATGTCGACGTAGTAGTGCTAAGCGCGATCGATGGATGTGATGAAATGGATGCCAGAGCTGGGCTCCCCAAACAATAATAGTGCTAAACAATAAGGGCGGATGACCGGGGAGCTACCTAATTCCAGTTGAAGCTCGGATATCGAATGATGGGGCCATTACATAATCTCCACGCATCATGTAGTCTATGCACCCGATATCGCACATAGAGAAAAGTGTATCGTAAGATGTTAATTAACTCGGTCTTGGAACACGAAGTTTGTAGCTGATACTGAAAAAGTGAGACTCAATATCGCGTGGCGTTGAAGTTGTTACACCATAATCGCCCGATTCGCTAAGAACAAGCTAGCTCCATGTGTCATGTCTCCATGTGTAAGTTCACCATATAACGTCCGTCACCCACAGA